>RCUC01146788.1:0-92150 GCA_003697995.1 Taxidea taxus jeffersonii | reverse complement strand
AAGACAGTATGGTACTGGCACAAAAACAGACACATAGATCAATGGAACAGAATAGAGAGCCCAGAAATAGACCCTCAACTCTATGGTCAACTAATATTCAATAAAGCAGGGAAGAACATCCAATGGAAAAAAGACAGCCTCTTCAACAAATGGTGTTGGGAAAATTGGACAGCCACATGCAGAAAAATGAAATTGGACCATTTCCTTACACCACACACGAAAATAGACTCAAAATGGATGAAGGACCTCAACGTGAGAAAGGAATCCATCAAAATCCTTGAGGAAAACAGAGAGAGTAACCTCTTCGACCTCAGCCACAGCAACTTCTTCCTAGGAACAACACCAAAGCCAAGGGAAGCAAGGGAAAAAATGAACTATTGGGACTTCATCAAGATCAAAAGCTTTTGCACAGCAAAGGAAACAGTCAACAAAACCGAAAGACAACTGACAGAGTGGGAGAAGATATTTGCAAACGACATATCAGATAAAGGGCTAGTATCCAAAATCTACAAAGAGCTTAGCAAACTCAACACCCAAAGAACAAATAATCCAATCAAGAAATGGGCAGAGGACATGAACAGACGTTTCTGCAAAGAAGACATCCAGATGGCCAACAGACACATGAAAAAGTGCTCCACATCACTGGGCATCAGGGAAATACAAATCAAAACCACAATGAGATACCACCTCACACCAGTCAGAATGGCTAAATTGAACAAGTCAGGAAATGACAGATGCTGGTGAGGATGTGGAGAAAGGGGAACCCTCCTACACTGTTGGTGGGAATGCAAGCTGGTGCAACCACTCTGGAAAACAGCATGGAGGTTCCTCAAAAAATTGAAAATAGAGCTACCTTATGACCCAGCAATTGCACTACTGGGTATTTACCCTAAAGATACGAACGTAGTGATCCGAAGGGGCACGTGTACCCGAATGTTTATAGCAGCAATGTCCACAATAGCCAGGTTATGGAAAGAACCTAGATGTCCATCAACAGATGAATGGATAAAGAAGAGGTGGTATATATATACAATGGAATACTCTGCAGCCATCAAAAGAAATGAAATCTTACCATTTGCAACGACATGGATGGAACTAGAGCGTATTATGCTTAGTGAAATAAGTCAACTGGAGAAAGACAACTATCACATGATCTCCCTGATATGAGAAAGTGGAGATGCAACAGGGGTGGGGGTTAAGGGGGTAGGAAAAGAAAAAATGAAACAAGATGGGATCGGGAGGGAGACAAACCAAAAGAGACTCTTAATGTCATAAAACAAACTGAGGGGGGTGGAGGGGGAGAGAGGTTGGGAGAGGGTGGTGGGGTTACATTATATGTTTAAATTAAAAAAAATCTTAAATAAAAAAAATAAAAACCATTACTGTGATATGAGGATAACCTCTCTTTAAACCCACACACACCTCTTAAGACATTTTCACCTCAGAGAGCAAGAATGGCTGAACAGGGACATATCTAACCCCAGGCTAGCCACCTTGGGTGCCTTTTGTAATGTGGTTCCCTGGGACATTTTAGAGAATGGAAAGACTTGTCTGTAGCATCCACTTTCTATGTAAGATTCTCAAAGAATAAGGATCTCCTCTGTAACATTTTCGTTTTTCTTAACAGAAACTTTCTGTAGGGTACTCACTATGCATCCAGCTGACTTAATGCACAACTGAAATTTATAGACTGCTTACTATATGCTGGGCACTTTTTTGAACACATCACACACATTATTTACTTGTCGTTACTTATAAATACTTAAATGTGTCAGGTGTTGATCTAAGAATTCAATGAGCATTAACTCATTCAGTCTTCAAAAAAACCTTCTAAATAGATACTGTTATTCACCCCCATTTCCCAGGAAGGGAAATTAAGGTACAGATAGATGAAGAAAATTGCCCAGAGTCACATGACTAGCCAGGGACCGAGCTGGGGTTAGAACAGTGACATTCTGGCTCTGGAGTTAAGTTTTTCTATGGCTGCATTTGTTTTTATCCCATGACACAAATAACTCATTTAGTCCTCCCTAAGAGGAAGATAATATAGGTCCATTTTACAGATGATGAAACTGAGGCCCCCTACACTTAAGTAGTTTGTTTGAAATCACACTCATGTTAAATGGAGAAATATGAATTCAAACCTAGGTATTCAGTCCAGAGCCTGTCTGAATAGCAGTAATCAATTCTTCAAGAGGTAAATTTGCCAAGTTCATGCTGCTGGTTAAGGGCAGAGTCTCTAGGTTGACTGGATATGTCACCCAGGTCTTTGTTTTAATAATTCAATGAATATAAAACAAAGTTTGAGTTTATCAAAAATTTTAGAGAGCCTATTTAAAGTATTTTCCCTGTCTTTAAATAAAGATGGTAATATTAAATATAGCTAGCAATTACTATGTTTGTAGCATTAGTATTAATATGCAAATATTATCTAATCTCAAGATAATACACAGACATGTCATGAAAATCAACCAATATATAGAAGAATCTAGAGAAGAAAGCAAAAGTTGTCAGAAATCCCACAGTTCTAGATAACCACAGTTAACACTCTCGTGAGAAACTTTGCAGGCATCTTTCTCTACACATTTCATATACATGCATCGTATGTACAATCATACAATTTTACGTAAATGGAATAATGCTGTAGATACTATTTACAACCCGCTTTTATCTTTTCATTCCTTAGTCAAGATAATTATTTAAAGGTTGACATTTATAAAACAATATGCTAAAAACAGTATGTTGTCTCCATGTTCCCATTTTGATGAACAGAAAGATTGATCCTTTTGTAAATAATGGGATATTAGTCAGGATAGGGAGGGTTATTCTACAATGACAAATTAACCCCTACAACTCAGTGGTTTAAGGACATAGGTATTACTTCTCACTCACACAGTTCACTGAGGGTCCAGTGCCTCTAAACACTGACTCAACTATCCATGTCTTTTCCATCTTGTGGCTCTTATATCCTTGTGGGACTTCTGGGTCACTGCAACAAGGCAAGAGAATATTTTTCATAGCTTCAGTCTAGAAGTAAAACAAAGCACTTTGTTCTTGGTCTTCTGACCAGATCTAGTCACATGGTACCACCTGATTTCAGGAAGCCTAGAATATGTAGCCTCTGTGTGCCTTGGGCAGATGAGGAGAATCAGAAATTAGTGAGCTCTGGTAATGTTTCCCACATGGGGATTCTGCTGTGTGAATGTACTATCATTAATTTAATTAATCCTTTCTTGACAGATATTTAGATAGTTCCTTTGTTTCTCTATTCTAAATAATGCCATGATGAATAGATTTGCATATGCATCATGTAGTCAGATTGATTAATTCAGTTTAAATTCCTAGAGGAGGAATCACTGAGTCAATGATAGAAACATCTAAAATATTTAATAATAGATGCTAGATACCACCCATCCCTACCTTTTTAAGTTCAACCGTGTAACATAGGGGCTTAAAGCCCAGAAAGTTTATTTCCCGGATTGTCTTGGCTTAGGGTTTTATCTCAACTCTACCAATGAGAGGCATTCACATGAAGGAGAAGCTATTCTCTTAAACCAGCAGTAGAGTTTTGCCTATGACTTTCAGACACCCTAAAGGAAGTTGTCGGTCCCGAGGTATTCTTGAGAACTACCTGTTTCTGTATTGCAGGGAACTGGGGTGTCAGTGGTGAGTCCTTTATGGTCCTATACTTCCGGTTTCCTGAGAAGAGCCTTTCTGATCTACACTCCTGCAAACTCCTTGGTGTGGTATAAGCCTCAGTACAGGTGAGTATCTTCTCTTCTTCCATTTGCACTCAGAGGAATGTGGTTCCTATTGCCAAATTACTTTTCAGGAATCATGTACCAAAGAAGCTTCTAGTATCTGCAGTACATCAGAGTGGCGTATCTCCACACTCACGCATTAGCAACTGTCAGTATTGTTCAGTGTTGGCAAAGTCATAGGCAAAACAAAGAAATTTAATGGTGGTTTACACTCACATTTCTTGGGTTGAAAATATTATATTTTATTGGCCATTTTTAATTGTTTTGTGAATTATGTGTTATTATCTTTCATTGTTCAGCCTTTTCTTTTAATTAGCAAACTTTCTTAAAAGCTCTCCTCTTTACAATAATACCTTTTTTTTTTAAAGATTTTTTTTAAAAGATTTCATTCATCTACTTGACAGAGAGAGATCACAAGTAGGCAGAGAGAGAGAGAGAGAGGAGGAAGCAGGCTGTCTGCAGAGCAGAGAGCCCGACGTGGGGCTCAATCCTAGGACCCTGACCTGAGCCAAAGGCAGCAGCCCCAACCCACTGAGCCACCCAGGCGCCCCTACAATAATACTTTTATTTGTCACTGCCTTTTTTGGACTTGGAGGAATCATTTGTTTCATTATATTGGATTCAGAGAGGAAAGATCATATGCATGTGAGCAAATTACTAAGCCTCCAAGCTGGAGATCTGGCTCAACCACTCCATCAAAATAAAAGGGAGGGCAGGGTGCACGGGTGGCTCAGTAGGTTAAGTGACTCTTGGCTCTTGATTTTGGCTCAACTCATGAGCCAGATCAACTCATGATTGAACCCTTCATCAGGCTTCATCAGGCTCCACACTAAAATTCCCTCTCCCCCTGCCCTTCCCTTTCCTCTCTCTCTTTCTTTCTCTCTCTCTCCTTCTCTTAAAACAAAACAACAAAAACACAACCAACCAAACACACAAACAAAAACAAAGTGGGAGAATAGATCAACCTGTCAGGGTGATTCATTCTCTCTGCATCCAAGAAGATAAGCACTATTAAATGTGAAGAGTATGTTAAAATTGGAGGTATTTTAGATAAAAATAACTTCTAGAACTTTCTAATGGCATTTGGTTTTGGTTGTCATTTCCCCTTTGTTATCTCCTTTCGCCAACTGCCCTCTTTTCGTCTAGGACTGTGGCACATTACATCCTTGGGAAGAAAGGAAGTAGGGAAAGCCCTGCAGATGAAAGGAGCTAGGGAACTAGGTTTATGCCACATTGCTTCCAAAATACTAAAAGAAAGATGAGCATCAAAAGGGTTATATTTTCCTTTAGATCCTGAGATGGAGAACCAGCAGAATAATTGAGGTAACTTTAAGCAAAGGAATTGAGGCAAAACACCAGATAACTGTAGCCAGGTGGTCATGATTTGGTGAGAATGAAAAACTGGAAGGGACAAGCACAGGTTGGGAGAGGTTTAGACCTACGAATGGAAACAAGGATGCATCTTGTATGACTCATGGCAATGACGGATTGTGAGACAAACCCACACTTAATAAGAAAGAGTGGCATGATCACTTACTGATGATGACCGAGGTTCTAGAAGGTGAGGGCGGTAAAATGATGCTACAAACTTGCCATTTTCTGGTTTAGGTTGTGTCTCCTTATGGGAGCAAAGAAAAAGGACTTTTTCTGAGATGAGATGAAATAACAATATGTCTAGGGAGTCACGTGGTTTGTAATGCTTGTAAAATGCTTTGTAAAAGCTTGTAATGCAAGCTTTTCTCACCCTAAGTTCCTAACATCTACTTGGTTGACAGACAGTAGTTGAAGATGGGAATAAAATTGTTTTCATTTACCTGACTTGGAAACTTACTTGGTAGCATTATTTTCAATTTTATGAAGTTTGTAGGCTGGTGTCTTGTGAGTTCACACACACAGGAGCAGAAACACAAGCTCCTCTTGAAGGAAACTTGCTTATTGCTGAAAGACATTGGTGAGTAGTGGCTGAAGTTTCATGGTGCATAGAGGACTCCCTGTTTGTAGACAACATCCTTGGGAAGTTTCACTAATTCTTTTACCTCGTTCCTGCACTGTTTATTATTTCTAGATCCCTCAATAAAAAATAACTAGCCCATTAATTTTTAAATTAATTTTACATGTAATTTTAGTTACTACTATGTGTAAAGAACTGTTCATTCGTAAGTCTATAAAGCTATAAGGCTTGCTTTACACATATGAGGAGCTTGAACTCTCATTGGGGAATCAAGTGACACAAAATGGAAACCTAAATAATAGAAGCAACAGTATAGAAAAGTCACCATTTAGGTTACACTGAGAGTGAGACATGTGGTATTCCGGCTGGGACTTGGTGCTCAGTAAATTCTTCACATTGGAGACAGACAGGAAACACGAATAAGTATGCAATAGAGAGAAGTAAGGAAAGTACATTTGGGTTTGAACTGGGGTAGGAACAGATGAAGCAACTTAAGAATGAGCTCATTATAAACTTGCCTCACTACAGAGGAGGGTTTTATGTTGGGAAATGGTGGAAGAGTTGGAAAGGCTCATCTGGTGCCATCCAGTTCTTTTTGGATACATCCTGGGCTAAGTGGAGTACACAGTTCTGTGGAGCTTCCAGACTTTTCTGGAGCCCTTAGGCTAATTTTGGAGATCTCATGTCCCTTGAAGCACATTCTTCTTAATGGTTGTTCTGATGGCAGCTCCATTTGGGATTTCCCCAAATCAGCATTTTTCAACCTGTTTTAAAGTATGCTATTACTTTAGAGATCAGTCATATTTTTCTTTTTAACACTCATGTTAAATAGATCAGAAAGAAAATACTGATATATACACACACATATATGCACACGTGCAGTTTTCATTTTGATGTAACAATATGTATTCATACAAAGAATGTCAGAAAGTGGAGAAGAGGTCATCTGATGCATGAATGCATGATGTTCCATTTTCTTACGGATTGCCTTTGCCAGTTTGAGAGTTGTGTTGATGCTTGTTTTCTGTCTAGTAGTCACTGGACTATTACATATCTTGTCTTAGAATGTAAATACATACTTGTGATAGTTGTTGTTTATTAACTATTAAACCTTTATACTGCACAAACTTGTTCCATGCCTCTCTTGCTAATAGGTGATTTTATATGAAAATAAGAATATAACTATTCTCAAACTGTTTTAAATTGGATCAGCAAAAAGGCAGAATGCTTTGAAGTGAGCATAGCAATTAGTCTCTTTAATTTCTCAAAAAAAAAAAAAAAAGGAACTGGACTTTCTGTGTCCAGTTAGCCATTTTTGGAGCATTCTTCTTCAAGAATACTAAGATGCTTTAGAACATACTATTCTTCCCTTTAAAACTCACCTGCACAGAATAAACTTTTCATGCTATGTGTCAGTAAAAGTAAAATATAAGAATAGACTTGGTGCTACTCCTGATACCAGAATCTAACCTATGAGAAATTTTCCTCATATTAAAAAAAAAAATACATCATCTGTAGTGGGTTAAATTGTGCCTCCCTTCATATAAACCTGGGATATGTGAATTGGACTTATTTGAAGAAGTGTCTTAATAGGGTGCCTATGTGTCCCAGTTGGTTAAGCATCCAACTCTTGATTTTTGGCTCAGGTCATGATCTCCCAGTCATGAGATTGAGCCCACCTCTGGCTCCCTACTCAGTGCATGAAGCCTGCTTAAGTTTCTCTCCCTCCTGCCATGTGGTAGGCAGTGGTCTAGAGGAACTGAGGATACAGCAATACTAAAGAGACAAAACCTCATTTAAAAATATTTTGTTATACCACTGAGGGATGTATAAGGTCTTTTCTTAGTTTTCTCTTACTGTGAGTCCTGTTGCCTTTCCTTTGGTCACACCAGTGTCTGAACATGTTCTGCCAAATGTCATTTTAAATGGAAATGCTAACTTCTTGGACTTTACTTGGGTCAAGTGTTGTTCTGAAAAAGTCATGCTCATCCTCCATACTGATCCCACTCCCCACTGAAGGCATTGGCTAGTCTTGGAATGGATGTCTTTGTTTGCACCCACCCCTGGCACTTTCTAAACTCATGGAGCTCTGGTGGTTCAGGCCCACTGTGGCCCCATGTTAGGGTTCACCTTCTCCCACTCTGCCCCATCTTGGAAATCCTTCAATCCACCTTCCACATGGTCATTAAAGCTGCTGTTCTCCCAGCTCCTGTGCTCTTTGGATCTTCCACCTTACCCAGAGAAAATCCACACTTCTCACTATGGCTTACAAGTAGTTAATGATCTGGATTCCATCTCCTGCCATTCTCTTATGAGGCTTCAGATGCACCCATGTCCTTGATGTTCGTCCAAGATTCCAATTGCGCTCCTGCTTCAATGCATACTTATGTTTTCTCTGCCAGGAACATTGTTTCTGAGCCACTCCCATGGCTCATGGCTCATGGCTCATGCTCTCACTTCACTCAAGTCTGCATAACATTGCCTCATCAGAGAGAAATCTGACCATTCCACCCACATGCTTCTTTATCTGTCCTGTTGCACTTACTTTTTCCTGGGATTAGAGCATATATTTAATGACCTAGCTGTTGTCTGTCTCCTGACGTAGAATATGGGTTTCGGGAAGAAACGGACTTTATCTGCTGCATTCCTAGCCCTTGGAGCTACATCTGGCACATAGTAGGCATTCAGGAAATATTTGTGAATGAACGAATGAACAAACGAATGAATGAATGAATGAAGTGAGAGCAGGATAATGTGATGAAATAGTGAAATCCCAGGATACGGTTGCATAGTTGCACACTGGGCACCATAGTTGCATTGCATCTTCGGGTGACTTGTTCTTAAGGCACATCCTAACTGGCATTTACAGTTTGCAAAGCACTTTCAAAATTCCAAGTATCATATTGCTCAAAACAACACTTTTATAGCTGAGGAAATTGAGATTCAATAAGGCCAAGAGACCTCGTAGTTAAGGGCACATAACTTGTTAATGACAGAGCTGGAATCCAAACCTTGGCTTCCAGATTTCAAATCCAGGGCATTACAAACAATCACCACCACAATAGCAAACAACATAAAGCCTCTCCTCGAAGGGGAGAAGTTCCTACATTGTGCATGCATATGGGGGATAAGGGTGGTACTTCATGCGACAGTGGTCTGGTTATCACTAAGTCCCACCATACATGGCATCAGTCATTTATTTATTCTGTGCTTAAAATATATCTCTAATGATCAGCCACAAGTGTTTTGACTTTCCAGGGTTGATGATGTCACTGCATCTTCCATGAGCATATTTACATACTAAATATGCCACTGTGGTACTGTCTTGCTCATGGACAAGAGCAGCGACAACATGAACGTCGACAACAGCTAACATCCATTGACCACCTGCCATGTCAGGCACTTTCCATCCATTACCTCTAATCCTTACAGCAACCCTGACATATTACTTTCTGTATCTTATAAGGGAGAAAGAAAGAGCTGGAGAGATAAGATCATTTTTCCCAAGTCACAGTAACAAAGCAACATTGCTAATATTTTTTTTTTTACTTTATTTAAGCTTTATTTAAACATATGATGTAACCCCACCACCCTCACCCAACCCCTCTTCCCCCCACCCCCCTCAGTTTGTTTTATGACATTAAGAGTCTCTTTTGGTTTTTCTCCCTCCCGATCCCATCTTCTTTCATTTTTACTTTTCCTACCACCTTAACTCCCACCCCCGTTGCATCTCCACTTCCTCATATCAGGGAGATCATGTGGTAGTTGTCTTTCTCCAGTTGACTTATTTCGCTAAGCATAATACGCTCTAGTTCCATCCATGTCGTCGCAAATGGTAAGATTTCATTTCTTTTGATGGCTGCATAGTATTCCATCGTATATATATACCACATCTTCTTTATCCATTCATCTGTTGATGGACATCTAGGTTCAACTTCTTCCTAGGAACAACGCCAAAGGCAAGGGAAGCAAGGGAAAAAATGAAATATTGGGACTTCATCAAGATCAAAAGCTTTTGCACAGCAAAGGAAACAGTCAACAAAACCAAAAGACAACTGACAGAGTGGGAAAAGATATTTGCAAATGACATATCAGATAAAGTGCTAATATTTTAATTCCAGTCTGACTCTAAGGTTGGACTTCCAACTATCATTTTAAAGCTCCAATCCTTTAGAAATGGATACAAAGCTGGTCACTGCAGATGCTGGTACAATACAAATATTCATACCAGTAACTCCGGATAAACCACAACTTTATATTCAATGGTAAAATTTTTCACAGTATGTACTAGACATGCATACTTTATGTTTCATGAGTATTTTTTTTAAGATTTATTTATTTTAGAGAGAGAGCGCAGGTGCACGCGAGCTGGAGGAGGGACAGAGGGAGGGAATCTTCAAAGCAGACTCCCCACTGAGTGCGGAGTCCAGCAACAGGTTCAGTCTCACAACCCATGAGATCATGACCCATGAGATCATGACCTGGGCTGAAACCAAGAGTCAGTCGCTCAACTGAGCCATCCAGATCACCCCTTCATGAGGATTTCTTAAAGCTCTTCTAGTCTTTATAATTTGAGGAGCTGGGCTGAAAAAAGGCAGAGCATATGTCAATTTCTAAATTAAAATTCTCCTTTTTTTTCCTCCCAATTGCAAAAAAAGGGGGGGGAAGTCTTGCTAAGTATATGTAGGTTGCAGAGAGTGAATCTATCTTGGCCTAAAATACCTCATGGTTCAATAAAATTCATCCTGAGAAATGTTTCCATTTTTACTGTTGCTCATACTCTGTTCAAATCAAATAGGGCACTTAAGCCATTTATAATTAGATCTTCAGTCCTGTTACTGGATCTTGGCAAACTTGGACGAGGCAGTGAAAAATAAGCTTTCCTTTGTGATGTAACAGTCTCTGTGTAAATGGGGAAGAGGAGCCTGATTGAACAGAAGCTGAGAGCATCATTGAGGGGTTCAACAATGAGGAGTTGGGGGCACAGCAAATTGGGGGCGCAGCAAATATTATTTTGTTTATTTGGCAGTGTTTGTATTTTCCATTCCCAAAACAAAGCAATAGGGCCTGAAGCTGACCAGCTGCCAAATCATGTTGTCAGGGGCCACGGTCATCATTTTGCTCATCAGATATGCCAGTCTTGAGGAACAATGTGCAAATTGCATGAATATCATATGTGAGGGAGAGCAGAACAGGTGCTTCTTCCTCAACTTTTGGTCCTCACAAGCCACACGGATCCTCTCTTTATTTCTACTGAGTGTTGTAAAATGGTCTTCATTTCACAGAAAGGCATTTGAGTGAGTTAACAGAAAATCAAAATAAATTATCATGCATGACTTATGACTCTTGACCTAGACTTTCTATAATATTTTCACAGAAAAAAAAAAGCAAATTATATACCGATTTCTTTTTTAGGTTAAATTTTATCCTGGAGCTATGAAGTACAGGGATAGTAGAAATGAGACAAATCAGTAGGGTTTCTGATATCCTGCTTTCCTGTTTCCTTTTCTAGCTTGGATCATCTTGAATTTGAACTGTTTTTTGTATTGCTGGAGGTGCCCTCTGCGACTGAGGGGCAAGGCCTATCAAACCAAGGAGAGAAATCGAAGCAAAACCCGCTATTTGTGTAACAACCCTAGAGACAGACTGTTAGGGCATTTGAGCCAGGACTTTCTATTTAGTTCTTTAAGATCTTGGAGGTCGGCTTACTCTTCTGAAAGCATGCCTTTAGGAAATGGGGAACATTCAGCTATTTCTAGAAACAAAAGACCTGTCCAGTGAAAGTTTCTGCAATGATGGGAGTGTTTGATGTCTGTGCTGTTCCAATTCAATAGCCATTAAATACACGTGCCCATTAAGTACTCAAAAAGTGCCTGGTATCACTGAGAAATTCAATTTTTAATTTAATGTAATCCAATTTTAATTTATTTATGCGTAAGTGTAGAGTTATGTTTGTGTTGTTACTATTTCCATGATTGTGTAGGTTCTAATACTAATAATTGGAATTCTCATCCCTAAATTAAGTGAAATGGTCAAATCTAGTTTTTGCAAGTGAAGACACAGTGGCAAGGAAGAGGAGTAAGTGTTTTATATATAGGTGAATTAGAATTATCTCATTTAATCCTAACAGCACTCTGATTTATATTTCAAGGAAAAGGAAACCATCTCTATGAGTTTGGGAAACTTGGTGTAGGCCCGGTAGCTGGCAAGTGGTAGAGCTTCTACTTGAAGTTGAGACTAAATGAGTCCAAAGACGATGTTCATAATGTTAGGTACCCTTCTGCTTTTTTAGGGCTGACATTTAGAATACCGACTTCAATATGACTTGTACCGTGATTGTATTTAGCCAAACACTTTCCATATGGGCATCATGAATTAAAAAATAATTGGAAAAAAGAATTGAAGAGGTATTATTTGAAAAGGTAATTTTAAGGAAAAATTTAAATATCTGTGCTTGACTGTCAGATGAATTCACTGATGGTCCATTATCATAAAAGATATGATGCTTAAAGAAATTGTGAATGCCAAAATAAAAATCAGGAACAGAGGCTATGCAGTGATTTTTTATTTTATTTTATTTTTTTTAGTGAGGAAGAATACCAATGTCATGTTCACATCTGCAGGCTTCAAGGAGGCATGTGTAGGTTAGATCAGGGGCGGGCCCGTCTGCCCAGGCTGCTTCGTAGGCCTCTCTGCAGCTTCATAGGCCTTTCTGGATTCACAGATGATGAATTAGCAGACTGGCAAACTGCTTTCTTGCACTGCCTCTGGGCACTTATGAGACTGGACAAGTTTCTTTCCCTTCCTGGATCTTTCATTTTACTCATTTATAAAATGGGAGGGTCTGGGGCTGACTCTAAGCTCATTCCAGGACTAATATTCTTTTGTGTCTCTTCTTGATATCCTGACATCACAAAACTTCTTTTAACCAATAACGGATTCATAAATATGCCAGCCCAGAATTTTCCTGGGGTACCAAGTCGTTAGAGGTCTGTGGCAGATTTAAATCATGTCAGTTTAGCTAATCTGGAGCTAGAATTCCCCCACCCTTCCCTTCTGCACGTAGCTCCAGGCTGAGGTGAGTCACAAAAGACTTCGCACAAGATTTGGGAGGCAGAAGTGAAGCAACAGCAGTGTTCCCTTCACGCTCCGTAGGTCGGGGCATGGCCTGAAGTGCTGTGGTAGCTCATCAGTATCGTCATTTACCTGTTGGCACACCTTGCTGGCATGGGGCAGCTCTAGCCAGACTCCCTCTTTCAGTGTTCCTGACCCCTGTGTCCATTACAGATTTAGTCCACGATGAAGGGCACCAGCTTCTCCTTCACATTATTCCCATCCTCAAAGTTGGAGGTTCAGAGGTGATGAGTGTATGATACAGATTCTTGTCCGTCCTCCTTGGTTCTAGCCCATTGCTAAGGGTTTCTTTTGAGCGTGCTTTCCCCACTTTGTATCCTTCTCCCATTCCACACGCCAGACCAGCTGACTTCCCTCCGAGAAGTCATAACTCAGTAGATGCTTTAGCCTACAAACATCTCAGATCGAGTCCCTCTAATAAATCGCTTCTTATATAAATCTAGTGGCTGCACTTCTCCAATCTAACGGTGACTAATAAAGGTTGCTGAAACAACTCAGGGAAGATAATTACATGGAAAAAAATAGAATCTAGCAGAATTATTGCCAGAGAAACAATGTGATTGGAAGGATTTTTTTTCTTAAGCCATTTGGAGGGCTGTTTAATGGGAGAACCAGGGTAACAATCTGTATTTACTAAATTGCCTTTAAGAAGGGGGTGTCTAGTTTGGTTCAAGGCTTTTGTGTTTCTTCTGAATGGGAATGCAGTCAGGAGGGTAGGAATAAACGCTTGGAGGCAGCTGAGAATGAGAACATTATTCTTGATGTAGCCAGTGCCCCCTTCCTTAGGCAGAACTCAGCACCATCTCTAAATGCATAGCAAAACCTATTTTCAGTTTTGATGTCAGTTTTAAAACTCACCGGTTGTTCTCCCTTTCTAAGAGAAAACTCTTTTACAAGCAAGCGTAATGAGGTGCTTGGTGTGTACACACATTCATTCATTCATTTATTACGTTTTCAATATATGCCAGGTCTGATCTAGGTCCTGGGGATACAGTGTCAAACCAGATAGCGAGGTCCCTGTTTGCCTGGATTTACCTTCTAATAACAGAATCGAAAAAATACATTTTCCAAAAGAGAAAAAAAAAGAAGATAATTGTTGATAACGATAAGTGATATGAAGCAGATACAACAAGGGGAGGGTCTGATTTAGACAGGGTAGGCAAGGAAGGAGCACTGAAATGGGAGTCCTGAATGAAAAGAAGGGGATGATCATGTGGAAATCTGGCACCCTCCAGAAGAGAAGCATATCCAAACTCCTAAGTGGGAGCAAGCATAGAAAGTTCCAAGAACAGATGAAAGCCAGAAAGTCTGGAGTATAGCGAGTGAGGGAATGAGAAGACAAAGAGAATAAAGAGTAGAAACAAAACCCTGGATGGGCTTGTAAACCATGGCGTGCAGTGTGGGTTTATTCCTGGGTCACCCCTGGAGGTTTAGATTTTAGAAGAACATTCTAGCCACACTGCTGAGAATTGAAGAGTGGGAATAGGGTCCAGTTAGTGTGTGCTTGGTATAGCAGATTGGACTGAGATGGGCACTGCAGATATGGAGAAATGTAAAGAGACTTGGGTTTTGAGGCAGGATGGCCAAGACCTGGAGATGGATGGGATGTGCGGAATTAGGGCTCTGAGGTTGCAAAGATGGCTCCCTCAAGCCACTAAGCCAATGTTTGACATTTTCTAAGATGGGGAAGGCTGGGGAGGAGAAATGGGCTTTGGGGATGGGGTAAATCATATTTATATAAGTATAAAAATACACCATTTATTACATAATTCCAGTTTTATAAAATTTGAAATTTGTTGCTGTTCCCATGGCCTTTCCCAAAGAAGTAAATGCTAATTAACAGCAAGACAGTGCCTTCAGTGTCAGATGTGTTATTTCTGTGAAGAATGGGGTCCTTTCAAGAAGTTAAGTTTAATTCTACCATCAGGGGTGTTCTCTCTGGGAAATTTGTCCCTGTGGTTGTCTACTCACAATTGTACAAGTTCCCATTCTTTGACATGGAAATAAGTGGCAATGCCCACTGGAGTCAGAGATAGGAATTTGGGTTTTGTTGCCATGAATTGTGCCCTTTCACAAATGCTGAAGTGTTGGAAAGAAAGAGTCAGGACCGAGCAAAAGTGCCTGACTCTGATTTCAAGGGAGAGCTTGTGTAAACATTTCTGAAGTGTGATTCTTATTCTTAAACACTGGAGATTGGCTTTTAGAATGAGAAAAAAGAAATTCCCTCCCTCCCTCAAATGTCAGTGCTTATGTTTCAGTGATTTGGGTTCTAAGAAACAAAATCTTTTCCTTTAAAGGGAAAGAGGTTATGGAAGCTGTCAGTATCTTAAGGAAGATACGTACCCTGTTCCTGGTTTTGTGTGTAACAGGCTCCACACAGGAGAAGATCATCACCAGAGTCCATGAAGTTTGCCCTCCAGGTTTCAGGGAATGGATTCTACCAGGATGAAGAGGTGAGGCGCCCATAAGCCCATTTCCGCACTGTATTTAGCACTTGGAAACCTGCCATAAATGAATTTTCTACTGTTCTGCAGCTTTTACAGTGCAAAGACTTATCTTTTGGTGTTGATTATGGACAAGGTTTATGCAGAGGAAGCTTTCGTTTTTCCAACCAGGTTTAACCTGATTGTTTTGCCTTGGAGTGCCCTGTGGTCCATGGTGTAATGTCAAGCCCACGCCAGCAGATGGCAGTCACACTACGCTGCACACTGGCATCAAGCAAAGTTTTAGAAAAACAGGAATTTGTGGGGGGCTGGCTAGGGTGTCTGATGTGCTCTGTGGCTTGGCTGGAGGGGTAACTTGTATGGAGACTAATTCCAGGAAATACACTACATAAGTATATGAATTTGGCCTTGAATCTGGAGATGGGTTTAATTGGAAAAGGAAATGAAACTGAGTAAAAATACAAAACACACAAAAAAGCAATAAACCCAGCAACAGCAACAGCAACAAAAAACTTCCTTAAATAAATCTGTCAAAATGAGCTATGAGGTGAACATCCCAAGGTCTTGGGCTTATTCTGGCTTTGTTTCACTGATACGTGGATCAATATAATCATGGTTGAGGCGCTGGCATGAAAACGTAATGGCCAAGAGACTAAGGCTGGGAACAATTGCAAAAGTATTTTATTTTCAGGAGGATTAACTGAGTGTGGGGTGGCTCGACAGGGTAGGGGGGAAATAGAAGAAACTCAGAAGTGAAATTAGAAACCTTAGAAGTTTTCTTTCTTCCATAGAGATGATATTTCCAAAGGAATCCCTTATAGGAAGAATAAGGATTTTTCTCCAGCTAGAAGGAAGACATCACATATGTTGCTGTCATTCCGACTTCCGCTTTGTTATGTTTTCCTGCATTTCTGCCGCAGCAACTCGGCTGAATTTGGCCTCTCTTTTCCCCCATCAGTTAGCTGGTTGCCTTGCTTTTGGGGAGAAGGTGTGCCGGCTTTAGGACAGGTGCAGGAGTTACGTGGCATTAAAGGGGCTTTCCTATTTCTCCACCTGCAACATGGTTTCTGTGTCTGAGCAAAAGGCACATTTTATCTGTTAATGTTCGGTTTGGTGTTTTGAGTGCGTCTCACCAGAAATGTGTGGGAACGGGGCTCTGTTTAAGAGACGTGCTGCAGTCCATTGTTAGGGAGAAGCCTTGAATCCCATGGACAGGGACTACACGGTCAGGAATTTCTACAGATCTTGCTCTTCCCCAGAACCTGTTGAAACTAGGACTCTTGTTTCTGACTCAACTTTTTTTTTTTTACTTTATTTAAGCTTTATTTAAACATATGATGTAACCCCACCACCCTCACCCAACCCCTCTTCCCCCCACCCCCCTCAGTTTGTTTTATGACTCAACTTTTTAAGGAGACCGTGGAATACGGGGGATAAAACTCTATCCATGTCACCATGATGAAAAACTTTACAGATTTAAACATAAAGCATCACGAGAGGGCAATCGTCGCGGCTCCCTGGTCCCATCGCCCTTGCTCTGTCTGATGAGGGTTTGCTTATTTTCCACTCCAGTTCCATAATCTTCCATCTGTATTTGGGCAGGGGTTGGATGTTTAGTCCACCTGGGGTACAGACAATCAAGAGGTGCATGGCCTGTAGAGAATTTAAAAACAGAATGAAACTAACGAACAGTTTGGTCTGCTTTTAAATTATCACCATGCCCAGAAATTCTTAAGCACTTCCGGGGGGGCGGGGGGATCTTTTTCTGGTCTAATTTCCAAATATTTGCCATGATAGCATCTGAGTTTCAATAACATCTTTGTCTACTTCAAATAAGCACATTTAATTTGTCTATGAAATAAACATTCTAGGGGCCTGGGTGGTTCAGTGAGTTAAGCGTCTGCCTTCAGCTCAGGTCATGATCTCAGGATGTTGGGATGCAGTTCTGCCTGGGGCTGCCTGCTCAGCTGGGAGTCTGCTTCTCCTTCTCCTCCCCACTCATGCTGTCTCTTGCTCTCTTTCTCTCAAATAAATAAATAAAATCTTAAAAAGAAATTCTATATAGTAGTGAATTCAGAGAACTCACAGCTATGTTGTTGGCCTCCAACAGAGTGTGGACTTGGCTACCATTTCAAGAGGTAGTTTTTAATTGTTCAGAATCTTTCAAGCTTTCTTCTGGTGTAGTTTATATTTCCAACTTCTGTGGTACTGTACTATATATTCTTACTTTTAAACAGCACATCAGAAATAAAGATATCTATACATGATTTTTCTTTTCTGAATTATATATATTTTTTCCGGTGTGGCAAAGACCTCAAAATATTTACAAACAGCCAGAATCAGTTTAATGATATAGTGAAAACAGCAAGCTTCAAACCTGTTCCTTGAAGACTGGTGCACAAAAATAGGGGAAAAGCTATTAAATATGCAAAATATAAGGAACGGAACACTTACATAGGAAAAGGAATCCAATTGGAAGAACAGTACCCAGAGAAATAACATGAGATACTGGTCTTATTGTTGGAGAAATAGCAAGGCAGTGTTTGAATATCCTGATCATTTTCATCAAGATCTGGATACTGGTCCTAAATAAGAAGAAAAACTTAGTTTTTACTAAATGTCATAGAAGTTTAAGATGAATTTCTGGTGAAAGTGTTTTATGGAACTTTTTTGACTATCAAGACACGTGGAAGGAACCAGAATTGATATGAAAGAAACAAAGAGACAGCATGCAGTTTCTGGAATTTATTATGAGACATGACTTTTATGGAACTTTACCAGGCTTACACTTGAGTTCAAGAGTCTTAAGTTTAGCTTTCCTGGGGCGCCTGGGTGGTTCAGTGGGTTAAAGCCTCTGCCTTCAGCTCAGGTCATGATCTCAGGGTCCTGGGATCGAGCCCCGCATCGGGCTCTCTGGTCAGCTGCTTCCGCCTCTCTCTCTGCCTGCCTCTCTGCCTACTTGTGGTCTCTGTCTGTCAAATACATAAATAAATAAAATCTTAAAGAAAAAAAAAAGAGTCTTAAGTTTAAGAGTCTTCTTAGTTGTTTATGTATCTGTTCTTTTATGTGAAAGTAAGGATGGATAGTTGGAAGAAAGGCAGGAAGGGACAAGGGGCCCCCTACACCAAGAGAAACCACCCTTAAGAGGATTTCACAGCACCCTGGAAAGAGCCTCCCATCCTTCCCCACATGATAGGTGGATGACAAAAATCTGATTGGATGACAGGTGCATGGAGGGTTAGTTGAATTAGAGCAGCCCGCCAGCAAGCCCATGTAAACCCCTAGATCTAAATGCCAAATCGTCAACCCTCTCTGCTCCCCTCCCTCTTCGGGAGCTTTATACTATCACTCAATAAACTTCATTATCACTCAATAAACTTTGCTTAGCCGCCAACCACTCTTCCCCTCATCTACCTCTTCATTCTTCCAAAGTGCCATGACCAAGAACCACGGGCACCGAAGGAAAAGAAATCCTGTAAGGAAAGAGAGCTTATGACATTAAAATTAATTTAAAAGGTGTTCTTCCATCAACTATCAGCAAATACAGATTGATTAAAAAAAAAGTCTATATTGTCTACTGAACAGAAATATGTAAAGAAAATTCATTTTGACAAAATCATTGACAAGCTTGTAGAATGTTAAAGTTAGAAAAACTAATTTTATTGTTCATTACTATAATAGATCAATATGTAGGTATCAATTTTTCCCCTTTAAAAAATATAGAAATGCAATTAAGTAATTTATTATCTTTTTTCCTTATGTTGTCATATTTAATTTATTTTGTTTTAAAAAACTTAAGGGGCATCTGAGTAGTGTAATCAGTTAAGCATCTGACTTTGGGTTTCAGTTCAGGATGTGATGTTGGGGACGTGAGATTGAGCCCTGTTGCTTGAGATTCTCTCTCTCTCCCTCTGCCCCTCCCACTTGTTCTCTCTCTCTTTCTCTCTCTCATAAATAAGTCTTTTTTGAAAATTTAAGTCATAAAAATTTTTAAGTCATAAAATGTTTATAAAATTAAAAAATTGTTCTGCTTTTGTTTTCTGTTTTTTCATTTCATGTGATAAGTATTACTCAAAATGTTTTTTTAATTTTTTTTTTTTTTTTAGAGAAAGAGAGAGCACGAGTTTGGGAGGGGCAGTGAGGGGGAGAAGAAGAGAGAGAATCTTAAGCTGGCTCCCTGCCCAGCACAGAGCCCCACCGGGGCTTCGATCTCATGACCCTGACGTTATGACCCTAGCCAAAATCAAGAATCTGACACTTAGCTGACTTAGCCACCCTGGCGCCCCATCAAAATGTTAAAAATGTGTTTAAGATAATCCTTTGGATGCCAGATATGCAAGGCTGAACAGGCTGGTCTTTAACCATATTTATAGGTCACAGTGGGCTATGTTATAGCAACACAGAAACTGTGAAATCTCAGTGGCTTCACCCAGTTAACATTTATGGCATGCTAGCCCAAAGTCAAATATGGAAGTTCCCGATTGGTGGTAACCCTTGGTGGCAGAGACGCTGGGAACCACCATCTTGAGCCTCTACCATGTTCAGAGTTGCTACAGACAGAAGAAGATAGGGAAGATGAGAGAATGCTTCAGATTAGGCAAGATATTTTTTGAACAGGCCTGGAAATGGCACATATCACTGCCATCTGCATCTGGTTGGCCAAGCCCAGGTAACAGCAGAATAGGCTGGGTGATAGGGTCTTCCTATGTGACAAGAAGAGAGAACAGGATTGGTGAGCATCTAGGCAATCAGTCACTCCATCTGTAATCAAGCTGCAATTCCTGCACCTTTCTACTGTTGTAATAGTTCATTAAACGCTATTTGTCTCTTTCCCTGTTCCTAACGTGCAGTGGAGCACCACTGAACGGTCACTGGTTTCAAACCAAGTAAGTGAATTGCTCTTTGTCCAATGAAACATGCTGTGCAAACCAGTATATTAAAAAGAGATAAACAGAGGGATGCCTGGGTGGCTCAGTCAGTTAAGCATCTACCTTGGGCTCAGGTCATGATCCCAGGGTCCTGGGTTCGAGTCCAGCATCAGGCTCCCTGCTCATTGGGGAGCCTGCTTCTCCCTCTACCTGCCACTCCCCCTGCTTGTGCTCTTTCTCTCTGCTTCTTTGACAAATAAGTAAATAAAACCTTTAAAAAGAGAGAGAGATAAATCTCTAGCTGTTCTGGCTGGAGTAGGAATGAACCATCAGAAATACAATTTCAATGGGCTTTTCAGTAGCTTACACACATATCCCTCCTGACCCACCCCGACCATTACTGAGCCCCTCAGTCACCGTGTGCAGTTCATGAGTTCTGATTAACAGAAGTTGGAAAGCACTGCCAAGAGGCAAAGTGGGACCATTGAAGCTTTTGAACTGGGAGTGTTGTTTAGAGAGATTAAAGTTTAAACTCCAGCAGGGAAGCTGCCACGCCCTAACCAATGCTTTTCAATTTTATCTTACTCCACCGGCTTAATGTTCCTTAAAAGTTTTCAATTCATTTCAACCTTGTGTCCGTGTATTCAACTTTTTAGCATTGTTTTTAATGTTGAACTTGCTTTTATTTGAGCACCAGGCATCAGGAAAACCATGATAGAGACCCTGGCCTCCAAGGAACGAGTTCTCATAATATAAAATTAAGTGAAAAAATTCTAAATATAAGGTTGAATATGCAATGTGGTATTAATAATGTAGAAGGACCCCTGTCTTTATACATAAAGATATATGTTGAGTTCCTTGTTTATTTATCTGACCGCCTCAGTGTGATCAAGGTCCACCAAGAGCAATGAAGCCAAAAAGCTGCCTTACTTTCTGGGAACCCAAGGCAAGCTGCAAAAGCCACCATACCCAGGGAAGGAGCTTTCTCCCAGTTCTAGGGTTTCCTCCCATGCAATAAAGGCCAGGAGGAATAGCAGTCATGGCAACATGGACATTAGAATATTTGTGTTGATTAAGGCAGACCTCGATACTGTGCTGTCTTATTTATAACCCGAAACTAAACCTCTATGATCTTACATTTGTGACTTCCTCAACATTTCCCCCAAACCTCTCCACCACCGCCCTTAGGTAGAACCAACTAAAGCCTGGTCTGTCCCACCTAATTTACTATTCACTTTTTTTCTTTGCGTGGGGTTTTTCTTTTCGTAGTGTCATTGACATGGCGCAGAGGCTTGTAACCACCTCGCTAATTGCACAACAGACATAGAGTCACATTTTGAGAGACTGTTGCCTCCCGTTGCCTGAACCGAAACATTCCTGTCTTATCGTATTCTTAGGATTCCAGGAATGTAAGCCCAGCTCCGCAAAGAATTCATACACATCACAGTGAAACTGTTTCCAGTCTTGTATTTTTATTTGCCTGAAATTATTTTCTCCTGAAACAAGTCTGAAATTGCTCATTTATTTACTACATATACATCTGATCACGTCACACACACTAGAAACCAAGCATTCATACTGTGGTCTGTAGAAGGTATGGGCAAAAACATCCTTGTGCAAGCAGGAATTTCACCACATGCTTTTTTTCTGCATATGATAAAATCTTACCATTCTTTTTGTTAATGTTTAAGTAACACCGTCTGATTTTCAAAATGTTAAACTAACCTGTTCCTAACATAAACCCAACTTGGTTGTGTTGTATAACCCTTACGGTTCATATTTCTTTTGTGCTACTTTAATAAGTAAAATGACCAGATCTATTTATTTTTACTATAATGTTCTCTCTGGTTTGTTATCAAGTTTATGCTGGTTGCATAAAATGAATTGGTGTTTGCTTGCTTTTCTGTTCTGTGTTAGATTTTTATGTAATATTGGTCTAATTTCTTGCTTAAATATTTGGTGTAACTTTTACACCAAACTTTTACAGCTAGATGTGGAGTCTTGCTGAGTTGGTGTGGAAAGATTTTTAATTATGGTTTCAATTTCTTTAAAGACAGAAAATTATCCTGTTCTATTTCAGATAAACAATATTTGAAACATACTTATACTAAACAATTATCTGTTGTTTATCTGAAATTCAGATTTAACCACATCCTATATTTTTTTGGCAACCCAAATATAATATAAATATAATGTCCTCATTATATTTTGAATGTCTGAAAGGGTAATGATTGTCTCCTTTCATCTCTGTGAGTAGTTATTTGTGCCTTTTCTTTCTCTTTTTTCCTTGATTAGGTTCACTCGAGGTTTATCAATTTAATTAGTCTTTTCAAAGAACTAACCTTTGGGTTGTTTATTGTCTTGACTGTATGTTTCATTACCATTAATCTTCCTTCCCCCCCCACTTTTTTTTGTTTGCCTTTATTTGCACCTCTAACTTCTTGGTATGAATAATTTGATCTTTGACTTTGAGGGTTTTTTTTTTTTTTTTTTTTTAATATAAGTTACCCTCTGTGCATGATATTAACCCATTCCCAGGGGCTTGGATTTTAGTTTGTAGATAATCAGGAGCCCATTAGTTTTATGCACAGGAGTGACCACTTTGTGTTTGCTCTTTTGATGCATGCCATTTCCCATGTTATGAAAGAGGCAGTTTAAAAAGCAAAAGACTGGAAGTAGAAGAGGACAGGGCTGAGAACAGGGTATTGAAGGGCAGCCGTAAGGAAAGGGGCAGTCAAAAGTTAGTCACCATTATTAGAGAGAAGCGACTGTCAGGGAAGAAAAATCCTCTGGTTCATACTGGACCATAAACTTAATGCCTCAGAGACTAGGTGAAAAAAACTTCTTGAAGTTGTATATTTTATAGTTGTGTTTCTGCTTAAGATTATCCACTAGATTTTGCATATTGGAATATATAATATTACATTAAAGTAGAGTTAAAATATACATCGTTAAAAAATATATATAGTTTAAAATACATATAAGTACATATATTGTTAAGAAACAAAGTTTAACTGAGTAAATTTGAAGATATAATTGGCTTTACTACGAAATTCATGAATCAGATGGTATCCCATCTAGCAAGTAGAGGGGGAGTGCTGAGGAGTTTCTGTAGGAAGGAGGGTGGGGTAAGAAGTTAGTAGCAAAAGGAAAGAAAGGATTGTTCCAGAAAGGTCACTTTCGCTGAGGGGGAAGGAAGGAGGTCTTATCATATGGATGATTTAATCTTTCTTTGGGGATAAAGAGATATCCCCCTCCCCCTCCCCACCTCACCCCACCCCCCACCCTCCCCCCCCCCCAGATTACCTTATTTGTGCTAGAAATTTCTTTTTTTTTTTTTTTTAAGATTTTATTTATTTATTTGTCAGAGAGAGAGGGATAGAAAGCGAGAGTGAGTGAGCACGGGCAGACAGAGCGGCAGGCAAAGGCAGAGGGAGAAGCAGGTCCCCGCCGAGCAAGGAGCCGGATATGGGACTGTGCTAGAAATTTCAAGACTGATTGTTTGAAAACCCCACTCTTCTAGAGATTAAAATTGCAATTAAGTCTTGGTTTGCTCTCTTGGGGGCATTTGAATCTACCCTGGGCTTGTGGTTATCTTTTTAATTCTCTTTCTCTGTATATTTAGAGTACATGGCAAAACAAAGAACACATTAATAACTGTTTATACCTGGAGCTCCACCTGCAACCCTTAGGCCGAAGATTTCCTTGACCTAGATTCTTCAGGATAGAGCTTCACGTATTGGCCATTCTGAAGTCTTCCTGGGTTGGGCCCTGAGGGAAGTCTTGGGACTTGAAGATACTCCACTCCCTAGCCTATCGCTTTGTCTTTTTTATTCATCTGATTTAGTGAGGTAGATGCTATCTAAAATGTCCTTAGCAATTTGGTGAAAGATAGATTGTAAGGAAAGGTTTTCATTTGAGTTATAGATAATAAAGGATAAATGGTCTCATTTATTTTAAGAAAGAATAGTTGACTTGAATTCAGAGCAAGTCAGATTCTATATTGATTTCTTTTTCATTGAAAGAGAAAAAGATAGGCCAGGAATAAAACTTTAGTGGCTTGTTCATAGATAAGGCATCCTGTCTTTATTTGAGATAGACCAAAAAAATATTTTTTTTCACGCAAAGTGAATCTGACTAAATGTATCTTTTTTGAATGGCCATCTTTAGAAAACCAGCGAAGTTGGAGATAATGGGGCAGGATTTCTTCTCCTTTAGTGCCTGTGGTTCTTGGTCAGGCCACTTTGAAGAATGAAGGGGTAGACGAGACCAGGCAGCAAAGCAAAGAAGCAAAGTTTACTGAGCGAGAATCCTAAGCTCCTAAAAAGGGAGGGGATCCAAGAGGGTTACTACTGGCATTTCTAAGTGTAGAGGTTTTCGTGGGCTTGTTGGTGGGCTGATTTAATCTGATTAACCCTCCAGGCATTTTTCTATCATGCGGGAAAGGGTAGAGGCTCCTTGTAAAATCCTTTCAAGGGCTGGTTCCTCTTAGGTCTGGAGGCCGGTGTGGAGGGAGGACTCAGTGCTCCTTGTCCCCGCTGCCTTTCTTTCCAGCCATCCTTCATCAATATCAAGAGGAGTAGAACCTAGTAATTCTCCAAGAATGAATTGAGATTTATAAATGGGCCATTGTTTTATTAGATTCCAATGTTCTAAAAGTTTTGCTCCTGTCTCTTTCCTGGCATGTTGGGAAGAAGCGCAACGTGTTTCCTTTTTTCCACTGGTTCTCTAGACTCAACCATGTGCAGAGCTGCTCAGCTGACATGTCTGTGGGAAGAGGAAAAAAAAAATGTCCTCTTCAAAGGAAACAATTTTTGTGGTTACACATCTGGGTGTTTGGGTAGACATTGGCCAGTTCTTTCTGAAACCTGAAAACTTCTTTAAGTTCCCACCATCATGTTAATTCATAGGAAGTTGACATCTTTAAAAAGCTGTTGGGGGGAAAAAACTGCTTATAAAACCACATAATACTATCCTATGAGTACACGCTATATAACATCATGGTTTAAGTGCTAATGACAGGGAATAAATCATTTAGATTTAATGCTAAGGTGTGGGTTTGGGTGTGATTATTGGATAAAGAATAGATACTTTCCTTGTCCATAATTAGTTACAATTCCTTAAATTGTTTAAAATCAACATAAACAAACCAGCTGATGTTCCATTCGACTACCCTTTTGTCTTAATTGTGAAATTTCTAGCTGAGGACTTATAGAGGAAACCAAATGAGGAATGGTAGAATTACTGAGCTGCCTATGATGGTTTCACTATATATATTTGCTTTTTCATTTTTCACTGATCCATCTCTCTGTCCATGGGTGGCTGGGATGAAACCTTAAAGATTTGTTCATGAATAAGCCATCCTGGTGACCGGGAAGGATATGCAACCATCTGTTCATTCATCTAAAACGTATTGATGTTCAGATGGAGATAAAGATGAATAAGATGAGCTCTCTGCCTTTACAAAGCCCCTGACAAGTAACAGTCAGGAAATAATGTGCTATGTGCTAATAATAGAACCATGTGTGGAATGTAGTGGGCTCAAGGGAATAGAAAGGGAAGTGATATATAGCTCAGGGTGAAGTAAAGAGGGTCTGGGTCAGGGGAGTAGCAGTGATTGAGAGGAAAATCACAGAAGTTAAGTGTTTGGTTTTGAGTCCTGGTATCCTGGCGGCACTTCTTTGTAGCATACTAGTTGGGCTGAATCTTGGTTTCTTTATTGGTAAAATGAATTAATAGTACCTACCTCAAATGGTTGTTATGTGGATTAAATGAGATAATTTCTGAAAAGTTCTCAGTATCCAGTGCTTCAAATGCAGTAATTCTCTCTATATATTGGCTGTAGTACTAGTAGGAGTTCTCCAGACAAGCAGAACCAGTGGCCCATAGCTACGTATTATCCTATTTATTATAAGGAATTGGCTCATGCCATTATGGAGGCTGAGAAGTCCATAGTCTAATGTCTGTAAGCTGGAGACCCAGGAGAGCTGGTGGTATCATTCCGGTCTGGGTCTGGAGGCCTGAGAACCAGGAGAACTCATTGTGTAAATTCTGATTTGAGTACAGGAGAAGACCTATGTCCTAGTTAGAGAGAGCAAATTCTCCCTTACCCCATTTTTTTTCTATTCGGGTCTCCAATAGATTGAAGGTGCTCCATCCACATTGGAGAGAATAATTTGCTTTGTTCAGCCTACATACTCAAATGTCAATCTGATCCAGAAACACCTCTACAGACAAATCTAGCCTAATGTTAAACCAGATATCTGGGCATCCCATGGCCAAGTCTGGTTGGTTTAAAAAATTAACCAGCACAGCTTTGTATTTATAATCAGGGCTGGAACTTGGGTGAGAAGTCACATAATGTAGTTGAACTTTTAGAAATTCTTTTATTTAAATCCCATCGCTGCCTTGTACTATCTGCAAGATATTGGTCAAGTTGCTTAATATCTCTGAGCCTCAGTTCCATTCTCTGTGGAGTTGGGATTTTAGTAGCTATTGCATGGGGTGCTTTTCGATGAAATGGATCAAAGCATGAGAAGAACATGGCCACACATCAAAACTCAATAAATGCTTGCTACCATTCTTGAGGGGCTGAGAGAGAAGGAGATGTTAGTATGACATCCTTAAATTTTAAAGTGAGTACTAACTGGATAGTCATATGCAGAGAATATGGAGAAAGAACAGGCTTGTTTAAAGAAAGAAAGGTGAGTTTTATTTTAATCATTGATGAGTATATAAGCTGTCTCTGTTAGGTCATTGGATATAAGGATCTGGTTCTCAGAAGCCATCAAGGTCTGGGCATTTAGCTTTGTATATTGGCAGCAAATAAATTGTATCTGATTCCATGGTTATAGATTGGGTTTTCCAGGGAAGGGGGAAAAGATGCAAGTTTAGGACCCTTGAGGGGAACGATGGAGAAAAACAAGTCCATGATTAAAACTGGGCTGAAACAATGGTGTTAGGAGGAAGCCAGGGAAGGGGATTATCACACATAGCAAGAGGTGAGACTTGGATTCACAAAGGCATACAGAAACCACATGTCACAAAGGAGAAAACAGAAAATGGTGCTTGCTGATTTGGCCACATGGAAAGCACCCAGTAATTGTCACCTTAGCAATTTCTGTGGAGCAATGTGGACAGGGGGCAGACTGCAGGGGACTGAGAAGAGAATGCGGCAAGGAAGTCAGGATGTAGGCAGTATGGGCCAGGCTCAAACATGACACCCAACAGTCCATACCATTGAGGCATTTATGTGGCTTGGATGGATTGGACATTCAAGGAGGTCTGTGAGAATTTGTGGTACAGTGGGCAGTGATGTCAAGGGAATTGAACTTAGCACTTACAAGAGCACCTGGCGTATTGCAAGCACTCAATCGATGTTAGCTACTGTTAGCTGCCAGTGGAAATGACACTGCCCTTAGACACACACTCTGCTGCCTCCTGGGTCCACTCTGAGCCACTACAGGAAACAGCTGGCTGCACAGCTTGACGACGAATGGGAAAAATGAGGAACTGGCTAAGTGATTCATCTACATACCTCAAATCAGAGAAATTTGCTTGATGGTTGACTGGCAATAACACCAACCTCCCTCTTTCCACCTCCTCCTGAAGGTTACATTAATCCTTTCTTTAAAGTGGCCACCTCTACCATTATACTCCTAAAAGAATTGTTGGTGCCATATATATATATATATATATTTTTTTTTTTTTTTTTTTAAAGTAGGCTCCACAAGTAGGCTTGACCTCAGGACCCTGAAATGAAGAGCCTCACGTTCTACCTGCTGAGCAGGCCAGGCGTTCCTGTTGTTATTTTTAAATAAGCTTTAACCTGTGTAAAATGTTAGGATACATCTTGAAAGATGGCCCTTTTCCTTCTGCCTCAGTCCTCTCATTTTAGAGGTCCCGCTATTTTATCTATTTTTAATTTAATTTTATTTATCTATTTGAGAGAGAGACAAAAAGCACGAGCTGGGGGAGTGGCAGAGGGAGAGGGACAAGCAGACTCCCTGCTGAGTGAGGAGCCAGATATGGGGCTCCATCCCAGGACCCTGAGCTCATGGCCTGAGCTGAAGGCAGACGCTTAGCCGACTAAGCCACCAGGCACTGCACATCTTACTATCTTAGACAAGCCCACATAAACCTTTTGTTGCTTGTAACTCACATAGTATTTATCCTACATATATCATTTATTATACATCATTTAACATTATCATATTATAAATCTGCTAAGGAACAGACAGTCTCAGACATAGTTCATGGAAGCATGAATTGCTCTAACCAATCCTTTCCAGAAAAATAATGTGTGTATTCTTTGACCTAGGCAATCCCATTTTGGGAAATATATCCTACAGATAAAAATAGCCACTAAAATGCAAAACTGTAGTCAGTCATATTTCCTGTATTATTATTGGTAGTGGCAGTAGGACTGCAAACAGCCTGAATATTTTATCAATAGGGAGAAAGTTGACTAATTTATAGTACTCCATAATATAAAGACAAAAGGGATGTTCATGATATATTATTAAGAATAAAAGCAAGTAAGGAATCCATATGCATGAGATGATCCCATATTTGAAACCTAAATAAAACATTTTATTTATATGTGTTTATATCTTTGTGTGAACATATGAATTTATTTTGAATATGATTTTTCAAATCATAGAGAAAGGGATGGAAGGATTCACACCAAACTCTTAGCATTGGTTACTTCAAACTGGAGTAGAAACAAGGTAGAGTGAATTTGTTAATGGTTTCCTTCTATCTCTCCATATATTTGGATTTGATTATCAGAACAAGTTTGTATTACTTTTTCAATTAAAAAATAAACCCTGTAAATAAAAGGAAAAATAAAGCTTTTACTACTGTCTTATGAAATCATAAACCATCTATTTGGGAACAAGCATCATAGACATAAGGAGGGATGAAATGGAAATTAGCAAGGCTTGGATGAATAATCTTAACCTTGGACTTAAAGAATCCTGGCCATGATTTGTCTTTACAATGTGATTTGAGAAAGTACAGGAGCACCTGGCTGGCTGAGTTGATCATGGGATCTTGATCTTGGGGTTCTGAGTTTAAGCCCTGCATTAGGTATAGCGCTTGCTTGAAAGTAGAAGAAAATAAATAAAAATGGGCACCTGGCTGGCTTGGTCAGAAGAGGATGAGGCTCTTAATCTAAGGGTCATGAGTTCAAGGCCACATTGAGTGTGGAATGTACTAAAAATAAAAATTAAAAGAAAAGAAAAGAAATCAGTATTGCTACCTATCTTTACATGTGGTTACTCCTAGAAGGTCTTCTGGATTCTCACCTATGCTTTTGAATTGATTACTATGTGAGGTAACATATTGGGAAGCTCACACACTGGCAGAGATTGGTTTATTGATTTTATTTGATCAACATTTATTTAGTGAAAATAATAATAAATGTTAATATTAAGAGCTATTAAATTATTAATGTTATGAATTATTAACTAATATTAATAATGACATTAGGAGTTAATTTCATTAACCATATGAAAGAGCAAGATATGGAGGAGTGGTATTTAACTTAGTATTGATCAGATAGTAGTCATGGAAAAGAGGTATTAGAAAGATCCCAGGACTATACAGCACCTGGGTGGCTCAGTGGGTTAAGCCTCTGCCTTTGGCTCAGGTCATGATCTCAGGGCCCTGGGATTGAGTCCTGCATTGGGCTCTCTGCTCAGTGGGGAGCCTGCTTCCCCCTCCCCCTCTGCCTGCCTCTCTGCCTACTTGTGACATTTCTCTTTTTGTG
The DNA here is from genome assembly GCA_003697995.1 of Taxidea taxus jeffersonii. NCBI lineage: Eukaryota > Metazoa > Chordata > Mammalia > Carnivora > Mustelidae > Taxidea > Taxidea taxus. The sequence goes on along the minus strand of RCUC01146788.1, from coordinate 62,220 downwards.
TCAAATAAATAAATACTTAAAAAAAAAAAAAAGACTCCAGGACTATGGCAATGCCCCATTCTGGTGGAATTCTCTTGTAGGGAGTGAGTCTAAGGATGTATTGGAAGGTGAAAAGTGCTCTCAGAATGAAAGAAAAAGGATAGAAGAAAGCATAGAAATAAAAGATAGAGTCCTCAAAACCTTGAAGGAAATCATCTAGCTTAAGGGAGGAGAGCTGCTGAAGAGAGGAGGAGAGAGGGCAATGGAGGTGAGAAAGAAAGATGTTGGCACAGGGGGTGCTTGGGCAACCAAAGGGCGGGTGACGGATGATCAGAGAAGAAGATGAATGCTAGGAGGTGAGGGAAGGGTAGAAGAGACCTGGGAAGTCATCCAAAACAAATATGCCTAATTTGAAGTTGGCCTAGCATTGGCCTGGCTTGTATTTAGTCTCATCCACCAGCCAAGTGAATTCCTACGGGTAATTTATAAAGTGAGAAAGTGTGAATTAACATATTCATTAACATAATCATCTTTCATAACGAAGATGTCTTAAGCATCCAAAAGGTTTAATGTATCCAGTTTGTGCATAATAGCTTCAAATGATATATTTGAACAGAGCCCTCTGAGATGTTTCATTCTCCTTTGCCAAAAAACAAAGTTTCTTAAGGAAAAGAAATACTGATCTACAGAAAAATCATGGTAAAGATATAAAGGGCACAAGAAGTTGATGTTGTAACAAGAATAAGAGACCAACAGGAAGACAAGAAAACCCAATTTTTTTTTTAAAGATTTACTTATTTATTTGACAGACAGGGATCACAAGTAGGCAGAGAGGCAGAGAGAGAGAGGAGGAAGCAGGCTGTCCGCAGAGCAGAGAGCCCAATGCAGGGCTCAACCCCACGACCCTGGGATCATGACCTGAGCTGAAGGCAGCGGCTTTAACCCACTGAGCCACCCAGGTGCCCCAAGAAAACCCAATTTTGATATGAGATGGCATGAAGTAACTTTGATATCTTACGTGAGTCATTTAAATTCTTTAGGTCTTTGTTATATCATCAATAAATTGAGGATATCTATGATTTCTGTGGTCTTCCATGATACCGAGTTCTCTTTGGCAAGGGGTGTTTTTGAAACTGATGAACTTGGTCAGAATTGGAGGGAGTTACCTGTAATGAAGACACACTTTAAGATCATAGAAGATCAGTAGTGTGAGTTAGTTTAGAGTCCCACTGACTTGGGTTCAAATTACATCTTTACATATATTAGCAGATGATGTTGAGAAGGTTTCTTTATGCTTATTTTCCCATAAATAAAACTGAGAATAATAACAAGTATCTAGCTATTGGTGTGGTGAATGTAAACAGATAATATGTGTTAAATGCTTAATGATATCTGATACCATGAAAGTGCTCAGAATGTGGTAGAAAATAAAATGAAACATTTCTGCTAATGTAAAAGCCAGATTTCTTTTTCTTTTTCCTGCCCTGCCCTTCCATTCTCTTCCTCTCCCGCACCCCCCCTTTCTTTCTTTCTTTTTCTTTTTAAGTTATGGCTTTTCCTTCCAGATTGGGGGAACAAGGTTTGTGAATGTCTTGGCAATAAAAACACAAATAAATATGGTAGTGGTTTAGAAATACACAGTAAACATACCATATGGTAGTGGTTTAGAAATACACAGTAAACATACCATACAGCAGGAAGGAAGGAAGGATCAAGAGTTGGGTAAACAAAAGTGGAATATTATTCAGACAAGGAACTAACCAGTTCAATGGCTAAAAATACTTTGGGATCGTCAAAGAAATTGAGTTGTTCTTTGGGTCAGGAACCCTGTGATTTATGAAACATAGCACATTTCCCTTCATGACTATTCTGTTGTGACCTCATGGTTCCTCCACTTCCAGGACTACCCAGCTTTTCTAGCCTCATAGGGGCACTGATTGAGCCCTGTGGATATATTTCTATGAGTATCTTGAGTGAGAAATAACCTAGATCATCATCACCACCACATGATCCCTCAAGTTCAAAATCCAGTTGAGTGCTAACACCTGCACCTTCATAACCCTCTGAAAGGTGATCTTGGGCTGATACCAAGAGATAGTTCAATCCCTCTATTTGCAGTATTTAACTTAATGGGAGAAAAGGGTTTCGGAAAAGAGCAACAGTGTTTTTGCATACAAACTTTGGACATGGCAGTATGTGACCAACCAATGTTTTGGCCAAATTAGACAAGCAACTAATGCTTACATGACTTCTATGTGCTGAAATAAGCCACGATCCCTGCCCATGATGAGCTTATAGTCCTGCAATGACACACAGGAAGAGCTGTTTAGAAGGAGTGACTGAATGGTGGTAGGTTAAGATAACCAGTTAACAGGTTAATAGGATAAGATTCTTCTAGAAGTTCACCAGCTGACAAGAGGGACAGAAGTGGAAGAGGAATGATTCTATGGTAGAAGAGTTATAAGTATTGGGCAGAATGGAGAAAGGAGATATATAGAAGGTTTGCTACAAGGTTTGCTTTGTATCCATGGGAAGCAGGTAGAAAATGCCTGGGCAAGTTTACAGATTTGATTGGAACATGGGGAGAAAATATTGGATATCAAGACAGAGTCAGATATTTTTTTTCTTCTAGTCCACCAACCAATTTTTATTTTAATTAGTAGATAGGACATGCTTCCTTTTTTTTTTTTTTTCTTATACCTAATTCTCCTGGTAGCATTTTTGGTTAAAATTAGTGAACAGGAGTGAAATTATGAAGGCATGGAACAAAAGTATCCAAAAGTTGTCTGGGCTTAAAATGTGTCTCAGAATAATTCTATTCAAAGTGGTTTTCATAGTCACATTAGTCTCTCATCATTAATTGTCTTAGACCAGCAGGTCTGGCCTTTCACCTTGACCTTGTGTCCTCTCATAAGGATACATAAAGGATCCTAGACACAGAATGGAGGTGGCTCCATGTCAGATCCCCAGGCATGTCTCTCTGTGAGCATGTGGGTTCACATGAAGGAGCAGGGAGGAGAGGAAAGTCCTGCCTTTCGGTAAAAGGCATATTTGATCTTTCCCAACCGCAGCAGAGGACAAGGCAGATTTCCTGGAAGAAGCTCAGGGGAGGGAAAAGGAAAATTAGAAGGCTTCATCTGAAAAGTTGGGGCTAAGCTTGAATTCCTAATTGCCACAGGTCTTTTCCAAGAAGCATGCCCATCTGTGGTGTACCAGCCGTCAGCTGGGTGGCTCCCAGATCCTGTCTCCTTAGACAACTCAGCTGATGACACCACCACCATCAGCTCCTTCCAGGAATGCTGTGCCCATCCTCTCTGGTTTTCTGTTGAGTTGGTCTGGCCCTACTTAAGAGGAAAATAATTGGTATTCTTTACGCCTGTGACGGGCAGTGATTTCCTTTTGAGCCACCCTTCACATCAGGACCAGCCCTCTACAAAATTATGCAGTAGACAGTTTGTTTTGACGCATTTTTCCCCCTCTGGTACCTATCAGTCACCCTGTCCTACTCTCCTTGGCCCAAATTTTCAGGACTCTTATATTTTCTTATGACTGTCAGAGATAACTACACCCTCATCCCTGTGATATCCACACTCACCCAGCAAACACTCCTTCCTTTTGGAATTGTCAACTCGATTTGAAAGTGACCAGTCTTTTGTCTCATTCTACCATGTGCCAGACACAATGTCTAATGTCATGGTTGTCACAGTGAAGTGGACATGGTCCCTATGCTTACGGAGGACACAGTTTCATGATACACATAGGAAAAAATATCCAGCATTACAACAAAGATCTAAAGGCATGAGACAGCATAAAACATTGGAAGAAATGTCACAGTGGTGGAGCATGTCACTAAAGTCGTGCTAAGATTTGTTCTGCAAATGCCACAAAGCAAGTGTGCTGTAAAGGTGTAGTTGAGAGCGAGCTTTATCCTGCAGGCAGTGGGAGACTCACAGGCTAGTTATGCAAGAAGATGACAAGATCAGATCTACAGATTGGAAAGGTCTCCGAACAGAGTCAGTGAATAGGATCCTAGTTTAGAGCAGAAGTCCAGATGAGATGGGGTGACCTTGATTGAGGTAGAAGCAATGTAGATACAAAGGAAGGGGGCAGATTTGAAAGATATGTAGGGAATAAAAATTGTACAGTTGGTGACTGCTTATGCCATTGTTTGGGGGAGATAAAGAATTTTTTAGGATTCTGATGAAGGCTAGGACATGATGGTGTCTTCCCAGAGGTGTGGGATGTACAAAGTAGAATTGTTTGAAGACTCTTGTTGGTGGTGGTGGGTGTAGATGAGGCTTACCCCAACCTCAAAGCTATTAATCAATTTGTTACTTTCTTACCAAAATGGCATCAGAGTGGTTTCATTAAGTTAAAATACATATCTCTTTTATTATGCCCTTAAAGAATTTTGATAATGCTGGCAGTTTCAGAGACCATAATAAATCAATTGAAGAAATATTTTTCTTTTGGTTAGATGATGAGGTGGAACAGGTTATGGGGCTGCTTAGAATCACTTTGCGTGATCTGGACCATTGGTCATTATGTGTACATCTGTGCCTGCCCTCGCTGCACACTTAATTTTTCCCTGACTTTTAAAAGAGCTCTTGATTTCTGTCCCTGTTAGCTTTTAATTCATTCTTTTGTTGTTCTCCATTCCTGCATTGCCCAAACCCTCTCTCTCTGTACAAAGTGCACTGGTGTCAACACAGAGACCTCCCAGTTCTTTGTATTTGTAATCTAAGAGGGAAGGAATGGAGGCTTCTTTCCCATGGACTCAGAATTCAGAGAATCTCTATTGCTCTCACAGAAGACATTGGGAGAAATGTGCTTACTGAACCAACTAAGCATTCTCAAATCCTTGCTGTTTCCCAGACACATAAGCTCAAGAGTATTGATAGAGCTTGGGGAAGCCAGATACTTGGGACATGAGAAAAAATATTTTGATGTTAGAAAGCTCCATGTCCCTGGTTCCTTTGTTTCTATCAGTGCAGCTCTTAAAGATTCATTCTCTTTTTCCTGTGTTTTTGGATCTATAGGTATTGAGTGAAAGCCTTAAATTCCCCATTCCCCCCCATCCCACAGAGTTTTGCTCAGATGTGAAGGAAGAGAGAGAGAGAGAGCAACAGACTCTTTTCAGGAGTCAAAGAAAGAGTAGCAATGGATGTAAATAGAAAAAGTGTTTAATAAGTAGCATGGAACCAGAAATCTTACAGTTTTTGTAGCTTAAACCTAATAGACAAATACTTTCACCATTCACATGATTAGGCATCTAGCTACCTAGTGCCCTTCATCATGTGGTGGGAAAGAACATATCCACTTGTTATGCAATGTGGACCTAGGAAGTGGTTTTGGATTGGTTTTGGCTTCTTTGAGATGGTTTTGGACAAGATTTTGTTATGAAAGCTAAGCACAAGTTATGATTGCATGCTACAAGAATGCCCCATATTCATTGGTTGTTCAGTCTCTTAAACCCACATTGAAATCTTGTAGGGCTATTGATGTCAGAGGCAATTTAGGAAGAAAAGCATAAGAGTTAGCTACTGAAAAATATGGGAATGGCTTTGGGTCTTGATTCTGTGTATGAGCAATTCAGTTACAATGATCATAGACGATGCTCAGTTCCACTTGGCAGAGACACATACCTTGGATGACTTTATTCAAGTGGTATGCTAGGACCCCGACAATTAAATGGCATAATAGGGGTTAAGCATAGGAGGGAGAGGTCAGGTTGCAAGACATTCCAGTGGAGTTACAGGTACAGGAGAGAGGTCACATTTGTTAGCTCCCGTTTTCCATCCTAGATTGAAAAATGGTAAGTCACTTAACAGTTATATAGAAATATAAAATTCAGTAACCAATAAAAGCTGGAAATTGAGTGGGAGAAAGAGGAGGGCATATTCATATGAAGGAGAATTTTATAGAAATCCTCTGTTCTTAAATTCTACCAGAATTACCACAGCAATAAAAAAATAAGACTGTGGTTTTCTTGAGAGCAAAGACCATATATTTTCAACTTTATATCCTCAGCAACCAAAATAGTTTCTGGTGCTCAATAAATGTGTGTTTGCTGAAGGAATATGTAATCAAATGGCTACATTTATATACAATGTCCATATATCACATTATAATATTTACATTATGATGTAAACTTTGTCTACCTCTTCTATTACCAGAAGTTAACAAAGTTTTCCTATAACAAAACTTTTAAACTTTTTAGGCTAAAAGATAAAATTGAGACTATTATGTAGGTGCTTATGTAACATGAGGGAAAACAAATGTCCACTGTATTTCACTGATAAAATTAAAAATATAATGATCATTGAGTATATTTTTTTGTAGTAGAATGAGAAGAATGGAATTCTTTTGGAGGAGATAATGTTTCATTTAATTGGGTTTGATGTCCCCATCATCAAAATATTTTGCAAATGTTCATCTATGAATGATAGTATGCAATTAGATTTTAATTATTTCATTTAGACTTTGAGTTTTATATTATTTTTGCATATTACTAAATATTAGTTTTCTTTTGATTTTTTTTCCTACCATTTACATATGTAGTCGGTGTTCTTAGATCTCAGACCATACAAACACAGGTGGTGGGCTGGATTTGACCCATGAGCTGCACTTTGCTGACCCCTGATGTATACTGACTGGTTTTGAAAAATGTTCAATTTATTTATTTATCGCCTGTCATGGAAAATTGAATTTGAAAATGTGTATCTAATTACATTATTTGCAATATCTCACAAAGCAAAAAAGTCTCTAAATTTGAGAGTTTTCCTCTGTTTTTTAAAAACTACTTTCACATGGGTATTGGTCTAAGAGCCATCCCACTCCCCCTGCTCACACTGCCCCACCCTCAATAAAATTTACTTCAGTATCCCCTTATCAGGTTAAGATAAACTTACTCTTAAACTGAGTATGATTCTTAGCAAGGCCCAAATAGAGGACAAGGACTTCAAAAGAACTTCCTCTCCCTGCGATAAAAATACAATGACAAGGACAGAACCCTAAGGAACTGCCAAGCCCACTGGATGCCCAAATTTGAAGTTGTTTTTTTCACGTTGTACTTTTGGTCGGAAATGCTTGAGATGCTTCTGTGTCTCCTAAGCCTTGCTCCCCCCTGTCACTTCTAGCCTGTCTCTCCTCTTTCCTCTTTCAAAATCCCAGATTCTTTGAGTCCATGTCATTGACTTCATTATCCATGACCCTTCCTTGTGGCTGTCATAGCCACCACCAGATTGTGTCCTCACTTCTTGGCCTCATCTATTCCTCTGTAAATCACCACATAGAATGGGGGCAAAGGGCAGAGAATCTGGAATCAGATTGGCTTGATTCAAAGCCTGGCTCTCTCACTTACTTGCTATTCTATGTCTCTTAAACTATGAAATGGGTATAAAAATAGTACCACCCTTTTAGGGCATTGTGAGGATTAAATGAGATTTTTTTTTAACCCACTGAGCCACCCAGGTGCCCCTGAGTTTTTTTTTTTAAAGAGGTTCTTAGAACAGTGCCTGTCATATAGTAAACACTTAATATCTTCAGAGCCTTCACCATCTTTGAAAAATAAAGTGATAAATATGTAATACAAATACAGATTGTACTAACTGCTAATACCTACTGGATGCTTATTATGTGCTAGGAACCATGGAAAGTACTTTATATATGCGAACTCACTTGGGATTCACAATAGCTCTGTGAAGTGGTATATACTCTTGTCCTCTATTTTTTTTTTAAGATTTTATTTACTTATTTATTTGTCAGAGAGAGAGAGAATGAGAAAACACAAGTAGGCAGAGTGGCAGGCAGAGGCAGAGAGGGAAGCAGGCTCCCCGCCGAGGAAGGAGCCCGATGCGGCACTTGAACCCAGACCTTGGGATCATGATCTGAGTTGAAGGCAGTGGCATAACTGACTGAGCCACCCAGGCATCCCTCTTATCCTCTATTTTTAAGTGAAGAAATAGGCATATGAATGTAAGGTAGCCTGCTCAAGGTCACTGCAGGAACCAGGATGAGCATGGTCCTTTCTATACCCTTGTCTCCCAACTCCTTGAACTCTTCAGCTCCAGCTGTCTTGTTTTCCATTCCAGCTGAGCCATCTTGTCATCATTGATAGTAATACCACTTCCCAGATTTCAGTTCCAAACTTCCCCCTTTCTGACCATCTTCTGCTGACCTCCTACATTTTTACTTTACTTCCTCTTGTGTTCCGACAGCAGACATTCTCTGACCTCATTCAGACTTTGAACCCATTGACCCTACTTCTTTCTCAGCCTAAAAAATTCAAGATCTAGCACTGGGACACACCCTTGAAAATATTCTTAACCACTTTGCTCCATTCTCCCCTCCACTATCCTACTTATCTGGCAAAATTCCAACCCCAACTAGACCAAATTATCCACTAACTCTACGCCAACACTGTAACAGTAAAACAGTGTTAACAATCTGAACTCCGCTACCTGCTCTATAATACACTTCCTCACTCTCAGAGACCCTTAGTTCTTATCCTCTCTCCCCATATTTCAAATATTCCTTCTGAATCTGCCTACTGTCTTCATACCAGTGACACTTCCTCTATCAAAAAACTAGATAAATTAAAGGCATCCAAATCGGCAAAGAAGAAGTCAAACTATCACTCTTTGCAGATGATATGATACTATATGTGGAAAACCCAAAAGACTCCACTCGAAAACTGCTAGAGCTTGTACAGGAATTCAGTAAAGTGTCAGGATATAAAATCAATGCACAGAAATCAGTTGCATTTCTTTACACCAACAACAAGACAGAAAAAAGAGAAATTAAGGAGTCAATCCCATTTACAATTACACCCAAAACCATAAGATACCTAGGAATAAACCTAGCCAAAGAGGCAAAGAATCTATACTCAGAGAACTATAAAGTACTCAAGAAAGAAATTGAGGAAGACACAAAGAAATGGAAAAATGTTCCATGCTCATGGATTGGAAGAATAAATATTGTGAAAATGTCTATGCTACCTAAAGCTATCTACACATTTAATGCAATGCCTATCAAAATCCCATCCAATTTTTTCAAAGAAATGGAACAAATAATCCTAAAACTTATATGGAACCAGAAAAGACCTCGAATAGCCAAAGGAATATTGAAAAAGAAAGCCAACGTTGGTGGCATCACAATTCCAGACTTCAAGCTCTACTACAAAGCTGTCATCATCAAGACAGTATAGTACTGGCACAAAAACAGACACATAGATCAATGGAACAGAATAGAGAGCCCAGAAATAGACCCTCAACTCCATGGTCAACTAATCTTCGACAAAGCAGGAAAGAATATCCAATGGAAAAAAGACAGCCTCTTCAACAAATGGTGTTGGGAAAATTGGACAGCCACATGCAGAAAAATGAAATTGGACCATTTCCTTACACCACACATGAAAATAGACTCAAAATGGATGAAGGGCCTCAACGTGAGAAAGGAATCAATCAAAATCCTTGAGGAAAACAGAGAGAGTAACCTCTTCGACCTCAGCCGCAGCAACTTCTTCCTAGGAACAACGCCAAAGCCAAGGGAAGCAAGGAAAAAAATGAACTATTGGGACTTCATCAAGATCAAAAGCTTTTGCACAGCAAAGGAAACAGTCAACAGAACCAAAAGACAACTGACAAAATGGGAGAAGATATTTGCAAACGACATATCAGATAAAGGGCTAGTACCCAAAATCTATAAAGAGCTTAGCAAACTCAACACCCAAAGAACAAATAATCCAATCAAGAAATGGGCAGAGGACATGAACAGACATTTCTGCAAAGAAGACATCCAGATGGCCAACAGACACATGAAAAAGTGCTCCACATCCTCGCCAGCATCTGTCATTTCCTGACTTGTTCATTTTAGCCATTCTGACTGGTGTGAGGTGGTATCTCATTGTGGTTTTGATTTGTATTTCCCTGATGCCCAGTGATGTGGAGAAAGGGGAACCCTCCTACACTGTTGGTGGGAATGCAAGCTGGTGCAACCACTCTGGAAAACAGCATGGAGGTTCCTCAAAAAATTGAAAATAGAGCTACCTTATGACCCAGCAATTGCACTACTGGGTATTTACCCTAAAGATACAAACGTAATGATCCGAAGGGGCACGTGCACCCGAATGTTTATAGCAGCAATGTCCACAATAGCCAGGTTATGGAAAGAACCTAGATGTCCATCAACAGATGAATGGATAAAGAAGAGGTGGTATATATATACAATGGAATACTATGAAGCCATCAAAAGAAATGAAATCTTACCATTTGCGACAACATGGATGGAACTAGAGTGTATTATGCTTAGTGAAATAAGTCAACTGGAGAAAGACAACTATCACATGATCTCCCTGATATGAGGAAGTGGAGATGCAACGGGGGTGGGAGTTAAGGTGGTAGGAAAAGTAAAAATGAAACAAGATGGGATCGGGAGGGAGACAAACCAAAAGAGACTCTTAATGTCATAAAACAAACTGAGGGGGGTGGGGGGGAGAGGGGTTGGGAGAGGGTGGTGGGGTTACATTATATGTTTAAATAAAGCTTAAATAAAAAAAAAATTAAAAAAAAAAGAAACCATCCAGTGTCTTCCCATTAAAAATGTCAAGCTCGGGCACCTGGGTGGCTCAGTGGGTTAAGCCTCTGCTTTTGGCTCAGGTCATGGTCTCAGGGTCCTCGGATCGAGTCCCGCATCGGGCTCTCTGCTTGGCAGGGAGCCTGCTTCCCCCCCCCCCCTCTCTCTGCCTGCCTCTCTGCCTAATTGTGATTCCCCTCTGTCAAATGAAAAAAAAAAAAAAAATTAAAAAAAAAATGTCAAGCTCCTGGCTTTAGCATAGGAAGCCCTACAGGATCCAGATCTTGCTCACCTCTCCTTTTTTATTTTCCTTTCTGCTCTATGAGCAAGTTAAGCTTGTTCCCTTCTCAGGATCTTTGCATGATTTTTCTTTTCTTTGGAACAATCTTACTTACCCAGGTCTTTTTCCCACCCCAACCTCCCACTCTACCCAGATTTCTTCACAGCTGCCTTTGTCTTATAGTTCAGAACTAAATACACACATCTCCTAATAGAAATTTTCTCTGACAACACTAGACAGCCCAGCATCCACATTTACTCACTGTCACCTTCCTATTTTGAATTCTTCATACTGAATATTAATAACATAAGTTATCTGTTTATTTGTTTTATACAAAATTGTGCTCAATTTTCCCGATGGCAATGTAAGCTTTTCAGATGGAGGATCCTATCTTATTTAACTGTATCCCTGGTGTCAATTTATATTTGGAGTCTCTATATCAGATTAAAGACCTCACTCTCAGTTGCCAGAGTTCTAGCTCTTCTGAAACCATAAGTGTCCATTGCCTCCAGGAATTACTTATCTAGTTGAGATCATAGCAAATACAGGCGCTAATGTAATTTACCATTTTTATTTGGGAGAATCTTTATATATCCTCTTCTACCTTATGTTCTTTGGAAGTAGATGTTCAGAAAGCACAAAACTTTGAAGCTCTTTGGATATAGGCTTAGATATCAACCATGGTGTTAGGTAAAATCTCCACTCCTCTTAGTCTCAATTTCCTTTATATAAAATGGTGGTAACTTTACTTACTTTTTAGAGTTTTATTTGCTGTGATAAAGAAGCAGATTTCATTGCATGAAGAGAGTAGTCAATCAATATCATTGCTATTATTCTTTATGGAATTTGTTGTATCTCTAGTTTTCTTAAGAAGGTAGATGCCAGAGGAATTGGGCTTTGATCCAATCTGTGGACTTCAAGGTCCACTGGCATTAGCTAGACCTGTGAGATGCTGTATTTGATCCCTTTAGCAACACCTTTCTCTGAGCCACTTTTTCTTCTTAGGTTTGGAAGCAGATATAGTGAATTTAGAGAGGCCCGAGTATAGCCCCATATAGCCCCATCAACTTGTTATTGGGTTGCATTGGGCAAGACAGTTAAATTTCAATTTATTTTCATCACTCAGCTTTTATTTTCCTCAACTGCATAGTGAGAATAATACTTGTAGGCCCTATATCATGGTTTTTGTGGTGAACATCTCTGAATTTGTCTTTTGGGAGTCCCCTCCAATTCTCCCGGATCTTCCAATTCTGCCCCCATTTCTTGTCATCCATATGGTGTCTTCAGGAATGGAGAGAGTTCATTAGCCCAGCAGGGGAGGCAGGATCAACAGAACATTTTTTTTGCCAGGAGTTTTCTAAGTGATAAGTGCAAAGAGAGTATCTCTGCAGGGCCAGACATTTTAAGATATAAATCTTTGGAGCTGTTGGTAGCATAGTTTCCTGCCAAAAGGAGAAAAATTGTCTGCAATGAGAGGAAATCAAAGGCATGTGCAGAGAAGGCCCGCAATAAGGGATACCAAAAGAAAAAGATTCAGTAGACTTTGAGTTGCTAGTTCTAAACGTTCCTAAAGCCTTGCTACATCTACGACCTCATTCAGTCCGCTTGTCTTGGGATTTTTTCAGTCATATTTTATCTTTTTTTTTGCCTAAGTGAGTTGGAATCCTCTTTCTGACACTTGCAAACAGGGGATCCAAAAACCAGTCCAGCCTTGTGGCCTTTTGTTGTGTACCCTCCCTCTCTGACCCTTACTTTTCTTCACTAAAAGGACACAGTACTTAACGTTTAAATGCCTAGATGGCGTCTGATACATGCTTGGTGATTCCTCATAGGCAGCTATTCTTATCATTAAGAATGTAGTCCTGTTAATGATACACTGTCTTTGGCCCACTCACCCTCTGTCCCACTGTGACTTGCAAACAGACCTTCAGAGGAAAAACAGACTGAATGGTGTGCAGAGGTGCCACGAAGCAGGAAGTATTTCTGACAGAGACTTCTGGAAAGCTCTCATCACAGTGAGACTAAGGGATTAATGAAATTTAGAATTGATATGTAATGAGAAGAGAGATTAGCAAGGCTGACATGATCAGAATCTCTTTAAGTGTTCAAACTAGTCAGTCTCCAGGGTACCAATTTAAATAATCTTGGTCATATTTCAAATAAAACTTTTGATTGCTACCTCCTTTTTCCTTACTTAGCATATGCTATTAGCAGAAGTGGTAGGAGATAGAACATGAGGGAAATGATAGAAAATAGAGTAAGAGTCACAAAGCAGACAATCTAGAGGTGAAGAATATAAACTTTTCCCTCTTAAGTAAAAGAGGAAGAAAGCAAGCTAAGGTAAAATATTAGTTTCAATGTAACATAGATAATCAATTTATGCTTTTTTTAATTAATAAATTTTTATTTTTTATAGTGGTTTTATGTCCATAGCAAAACTGAGCAGAAAGTACAGAGTTGCCATAACTCCCCCCATTGTTAACATCCAGAGTGGAATATTTGTTCTAGTGTTTCCCTTCACTTAATATCATGCATTTCAGTTTCCTCAGTTTCTTTGCTTGGCTTGGTAGCTCATTCATTGTTTTTTTTTTTATTAGATTTTATTTACTTATTTGACAGACAGAGATCACAAGTAGGCAGAGATGCAGGAAGAGAGAGAAGAGGAAGCAGGCTCCCTGCTGAGCAGAGAGCCCAATGCAGAGCTCTATCCCAGGACCCTGGGATCATGACCTGAGCCGAAGGCAGAGGCTTTAACCCACTGAGCCACCCAGGCGCCCCGGTAGCTCATTCGTTTTAGCAGTGAATCATATTCCACTGTCTGGTTATACCACAGTTTATCTCCTATTAAAGGAAATCTTGTTTGTGTTCAACGTTTCCCACATTTTAGCAATTATGAATAAAACTACTGTAATCATCTATGTGTAGGTTTGTGTAGACATAAATTTTTGCTTCATTTGGGTAAATACCAAGAAGCATGATTATTGGATCATATGGTAAGAGGATGTTTAGTTGTTGTTGCTTTGAGATTTATTTTTTTACTAGAGAAAGAAAGCAGAGGGAGAAAAAGATAAGCAGACTCCCTACTGGGTTGAGAGCCTGATGCAGGGCTTGATCATCCCAGGACCCTGAGAGCGTGACCCAAGCTGAAATCAAGAGTTGGATTTTCAACTGACTGAGCCACCCAGACCCCTGGGGATGTTTAGTTTTGTAAGAAATTGCCAAAGTATCCCCCAAGGTGATTGTACCATTTTCCACTCCTACCAGCAATGAATGAGAGTTCCTGTTGCTCCTCAGCCCTACCAGCATTTGGTGTTGTTGGAGAAGCAGGCTCCCCGCCAAGCAGTGAGCCTGATGCAGGACTTGATCCCAGGACTCTGGGATCATGACCTGAGACGAAGGCAGTTGCTTAACAGACTGAGCCACCCAGGTGTCCCTCAACATAGTTTTAATTTGCCCCTTTCTGATGACATGTAATGTGGAACATCTTTTCATATGCCTATTTGTCATCTTCTTTGGTTAGGTGTCTGTTCAGATCTTTGGCCCATTTAAAAAAATCTCTGAGTTATTAGTTTCAGAAGTAGAATTTAGTGATTCATCAGTTGCATATAACACCCAGTGCTCATTACATCAAGTGTCCTTCTTAATGCCCATCACCCAATTACCCCATCCCCCCACACACCTCCCCTTTTGCAATCTTTAGTTTGTTTCCAGAATTCAGTGTCTCTTATGATTTGCCTCCTTCTATATTTTCATCTTATTTTATTTTTCCTTTCCTTCCTCTGTGTTCATCTGTTTTGTTTCTTAAGTTCCACATATGAGTGAAATCATACGGTATTTGACTGACTTATTTCACTTAGCATAATACACTCTACTTCCACCTAATTCATTGCAAATGGCAAGATTTCATTCTTTTGATGGCCAAGTAATATTCCACTGTATGTATGTGAGTGTGTGTGTGTGTGTATATATATATCAATATCATATCTTCTTTATCCATTCACCTGTTGTTGGACATCTTGGCTCTTTCCATATTTTGGCTATTGCAGATATTGTTGCTATATACATTTGGGTGTTCCTTTGAATCACCATGTTTGTATCCTTTAAATAAATACCTAATAGTGCAATTCCTGCATCATAGGGAAGCTCTATTTTTAACGTTTTGAGAAACCTCCATACTGTTTTCCAGACTTAGCCCATTTCTTAATCAGTGGTTGTTTTCTTATTGTTGGGTTTTAAGAGTTCTTTGTATATTTTGGGTAACAGTCCTTTATCAGGTATATCCTATACAATATTTTCTTCTAGTCTGTGGCTTGTCTTCCTATTTCCTTGAGATTGTCTTTATAATCTGCTTTTGAAATTGAAAATAGAACTCTTTCTTTTGATGGGCTTGCACTGATATGCCTCATGTTTAAGAACATCGCAAGGCCATGTATTAACTTCATCACTTGTCCATTATACACCTCTGATTCTATGGACAGTGGTTGTCTATGGGCCAACTCATGCCTTCCAGACAGTCACCTCAACTATTACTGCCTCTTTCATTCAGCATATTTGCCACAATTAGAGTAAGCAGAGATATCGATGAAATGCAATACAGCCTTAAGTGATGTCAAACAGGAGTAAGTTCAGCACTTATTTTTTAACTCTTTATCAACACAGCACAAGTATGAAATGAATTGACTCTATCTCCTCCTGCTGCAACAAAGAGAAATGCAGTGTCCTTCTTTATGCTGATAACCTTGTTGTATTCTTTGAGAGTGAATTTAAGAAGCAGTGTGAGTCCATTGTCACCTGACTTCCATAAGAAACAGCTCAGCATAAAATTCTGCAAAACAACAACAAAAAAATCATTATATTTGGTAGGTATTCAATTTTAAATGCCCTTAGGCAACAAGTTGATTTATTATGTCTTTTGTAGGGATTCAGTCACTCTGGGCCCACAAATGGCTCTGTTCTCTTATTCAGGCATGTATTTTGCTCCTAATTCATTCTGATGGCTCCTGAGGATATCTAGTTATTAAAATGAGATATTTTCTAGTTTATGTATTGATGTTCTTTTATAGATGAGGCCAAAAGCTGGTCTTACACATGCACACACACTGCTATGAGACGAAAGTTAAGCACGAATAAATCTTTTTGTTTTATTGGTTCTGAACTATGGAGTTTCAGACAAATGCACATGCTTGAAAGCCTCAAACCTCTGCTCTGAAAAAAAAATATTACCTTTATCCTTAGACCTCCCTGCTGCTCTCCACTATGATAGTTAAATTTTAATGCATTGCATATTTCCATTTTTGCCTTAGCTTCCAGGAAACAGAATACCATTCATTCTCAATAGGAATTGAGCATTTTGCTTGACCCTAGCCTGACAAGCCTCAGTTACTTCTGTGTCTTTTGGATAATCTTTATTGTTATTTATTATATTCAGAAGTATGTTTCATTTTAAGCAATTTAAATAACTTCTGAAGAAATTCCAGTACATTTCAATAACTCCTTTCAGCAGATATTTGTTGAGTACTATGCCATTAAGTTATTGTCTCTGGGCTCCAGACCTACCCTCTACATGCAGCTTTGTGATGTTGGCTGGCTGTTGCAGGCCTCATTGGGTCTCCATTTTAGGCTGCCTCCATGTTGAGCTCTGCCAATAGGGAGCAACAGAGGGAGACCTCCAGGCTTGAAGACGAAGAAGGGATATTCTCCTTTCTCCAGCTTCCCATGGCATGACTACCCTTAAGCTTTCTGTTCCCAGCCTATCACCCAAGCAATACTTCCCTTAGCAGTTGTTCTTTCCTGTAATAACTGCTAGAGCCAATGAACAGTTGGTTCTTCCAGTGTGAGCAAAGCCCATTTCATCTCACTTACCATCTTGCCGGCCCCAACCTGTCACAGTCTCTCTTAGATGATCTGGGTGCCGGGCCCACTGCTAGGAATTAATTGGACAGTTAGGTAGTCAGGGCCAGAAAATATGGAGTCAGGACAGTAAGATAAGCAGCACTTACATCCTGTTTTGCAGCTTAGAAAGGACCACACTAGTATACTATTTTGTAGACTTTGCAGAAATGACTTCTACAAAACCTCCTAAGGTAAGTCAATTAACCACAGAGCATTTGTCACTATCACGGGCAAGGGGCAGTTAAGACATAAGCCCCAGATGTCAGCAAAAAAGACCATCAGCACGTAGACATTAACCTAATAGATAGGCAGATATGTGACCAAAGCCCTGAATGGCATGACTCAGCACACCCTGATTGCTTAAGATAGTTCTGCAAAAGAGCTCGTAAAAACCCCTGAGCTTAGAAACTCCAAGGGAAACCCTCTTGGCTTCCCTCCCTTTCTGGGAGCTTTGCTTTGCTGCCCTCCATTCTTCGTCTGCTCTACCTCTTCTTTCTTTCAAGTGGTGTGACCAAGAACCACTAAAGGCCGAGGAATCCTACAACACCACCAAATTGCTCCTCAAAGCTCAGAGAACCAACCAGGAGAACTCCTTCCACAGAGCCCAGAGTTTCAGCTCTGCAAGGACCCTCTCTAGGTCTGTAGGGTTGATTGACTCCAACATCCCCTTTGCTCCCCCAGCCTGAGAGGTGGTAGCTTCTCCCTACAGTTGCTATTTCTGAGATACTAGAGAGTTCTCTTTGTATTCTTTCAGGTGCCTACTTAACTTAGAGTAGGTAATACTTCTTCGTATTAAATTCCCTCTCATCACACTGCTATAATTTTTGATGCCCAGTTGGCTCCTTGCTAATGCAGGTGTTTAACGTGAATTGGGTATAATTCCAAGGGTCAAGGAATGGTCCTGACTAAATCCACTGGTTTCACAGAATTAATCTTCTTGTAGGGCTGGACAGGCAACACACATAAATATGAACTATGATAAATGGTACTTTTCCATTACTATGAAAAGAATAAAGCCAGGTAAGGGAGAAGAGAGTGCCCGAGGTAGGGGGAAGAGGCTGCTGTTGCATGGGGTGGATAGAGAAAAGCCCCCTCTGGAAGGCCTGGACATTTCAACATTTTTGAAGGAAGTGTAGGGTCATATTATGTAGCTATGTGGAGCAAGAATGTTTCAGGCAGAGAGAATAGCAAATGCAAAGGCCCTGGGGGTAAAGCAGGCTTGCTGTGGCCAGGGAACGGAAAGGCCAATGAGTCTCTGGCAAAGGGAGCAAGTGGGAAAGCGGTAGGAGAAGAAAGCAGAGAGGAAGCTGGAAGACCAGAGTCCTGTAGGGCTCTGGGAGCCATAGTAAGGAGTATAACTTTTCTTTTTATTCTGTTTTAAAGATTCTATTTATTTATTTATTTGAGAGAAAGAGAGAGAGTGTGTGTGTGTGTGTGTGTGTGTGTGTGTGTGTGTGTGTGTTTGTGTGTACACCTGTGGGGGGGGCAGGGGGACAAGCAGACTCCCTGCTAAGCACGGAGCTCAACATGGGGCTTGATGCTAGGACCCTGAGACCATGACCTGAGCTGAAGTCACCCAGGTGCCCCCTCCCTTTTTAAAAAAGATTTTATCTAACTTCAGGCCATGCCTTACATTTTCCCTATCCACAGAAGCCTTACCTGTCTTCTGCAGATGAGGTTATGTGTCTCCAGTGAGCCTCCCTGCAAGGCCGATTTGGTCTTCTACAGCTAATCAGACATCCAGACAGCTGTGCACCCTCTTCTTGTCATCACAGTTCTCTGTTTAGTCACATCATTAACTCTGTTCTGGCTTCAGAGTTCTTGATTGGGGGAGGAGTTGAGGAAGGGTCCCTTTCGACCACAAACACGAAGTTTCAGGACCCAAAGCCATAGAGATGCTTGGTGTCATGACACCATCCAAAGAATACTTAGTGTAGACATCCCCCTCCATGTGTTCATATTTAGCAGCAACTTTATACTAATGAGAATTGGATGAGTCACTGATGTTTTTGTTTTGGGACCTAATGTTTTGCTGTTGTGGCTGTAAAATGTCTTCAGTTTCTCAGCATATTAATTTACCATGTTCACTTATTTTAATGCTTTGTTTTTACTTCTTGGTTGTGAACACACACTAGCTTTTTTTTTTTTTTTTTTTTTTTTTTTTATTTATTTGTTAGAGAGAGAGCGAGCACAGGCAGACAGAGAGGCAGGCAGAGGCAGAGGGAGGAGCAGGCTCCCTGCCAAGCAAGGAGCCCGATGTGGGACTCGATCCCAGGACGCTGGGATCATGACCTGAGCCGAAGGCAGCCGCTTAACTAACTGAGCCACCCAGGCGTCCCCACACTAGCTTTTAATCACCGATTCACACCACCCTATAGAAAGAGTAATGCTTCTTCTATTAAGGCAACATGTAAAGTATATCACATGCTCATTTCCTGAAACATGGAATATCTTCAAACCTTGGAAACACTTCAGTTCCATGAAATGAATCTCCCCAGACTGGTAGATTCCCTGAGATTATCATAACAGGCTCGCTAAGTCAAACTGAGGAGGGATTTCTATTTTGAGAGAATACTGCTTTTGGCAGCCAGGAGCGTCTTCTGTAGACATCTTTTGGAGAATGGGATAACTCATCTGAATTCATCATAGCCAGAAATAAATATTCTTGGTGCCTGATGTAGGGGCATTACCGGAAGGATGGTAGTCTGGCTTAGTATCGCTTGCAAAAATTATTTATGGTTGGCATTCCTGATGTGTTTTAAAAAAACAAACAAACCTCTTTTTTCACATTTGGTTAAATGTGTCTGTCTTGCTTTTCACTATTTATTTGATGTCTACCTTCAAAATTCTCAAAATAAGATTGTTGTTGGACAGACCTCTATCTGAAATCCAGGAAATAGTTTTCATTTTGGCCCCAGTTAGAACCCACATCATGTATATTAATGCAGTTTTCTCATTCTAAACTACTTTTTGTTTCTCAGTCGCAGCCAGGCTTTATTAACATGTTTAAACCAATAAATCTTCATCTTTTTACTGGATTGAGCTAATTGTGTCCTCCAATGAAGAGGTCTGAACTTCATTTGTCTAATTTGTGTTTATACACAGGCCACCTCATCGAAAGCAGACCAGCTTAAGGAACATCTTGTCAGAAAGTACACTGAATGAGTACATTGAAAAAAATCTTTCCTTGCTAATGACATTTTAAAAACTTAATTCTATAGATGTTATTTTGGCTCTAAGTATGAAAACTCTTCCTTCTGATATTTACAAATCAACTTCATGACATGCCATTTTCTATTCGCTAGAATGTGCATCTTACCCATAACACTTTCTTCTGTGAAAATATATAGTCATTAACTTGCTTTATTACTTCCCTTAGAATGACCTGTTTTTCTCTGCTTAGCTAAATCCTCTGTCCCTTTTAGTCTAGGTTGAAATCTCACCTTATAGATTACCCTAGCTGTGGCAGAATATTCTGTAGATCATGGAGATGCCACTACTAACTGTATTATGTGTTCTAAGTGGTGTCAACCAGCCAATATTTCCTGCATGTCAAAGACTTGCCCACTAATAAAAATTAAGGTACTATTATCTTAACAGAAATTAGAGGTCCTGAAATAATGAAATGAAATGCATTGAAGGAAACGTTGTTTTGGCCTCTCCAGAAGCCAGTTACCTTTATCCAGGTAGTAGCATTCTAATATTGTCTTGGGATTTCTGCCAGTGTTACCCACAGTGTGGACCTATAACTGATGAGAGTAAATGAGGCTCAGTCTTCATTGCCTTGGCCTTGGGCTGTGAGAATATTATCTTAAGTTCTCAGGGCCATCGTGATGAGAAAGCATACTTGAAAATTAAGCCATTTCAGAAGAAAGAAGGCAGATGGGAGAGATCACTTCCTGCCAGTATCTAATGACTCCTAGATTTTTCAATTCCATAGTCAATACATTTCTTTTATTTTTACATGTATTTTCTTTTTTTGCTTAAGAATGCTTGGGTTGAATTTTTGATCCTTACTCTGAGTATTGAAAGAGCTCTGAGTGACTCTGTTGGTCCCAGCTCTATAGATGAAGAAATTAAGCTGAGAGAGGTTTAGGACACTGCAGAGCTAATAACAAATAAATAGGATTGGCAGTCAGGTGTCTCTGTGTCCCTGGTCCATTCCCTCTGCTCTACTGTTGTGCATGATAGTTTTCTAGTACGCTTTGCCTGATATGTTTTGGTGCCTTCAAAAATTAATTAATTAATTATGTAATTAATTATTTTGGGGGGGTGGATAAAAACCTTGCTTTGCCATGCTATCATTTTCTACTAGTATTTCGGAGGATGAAAATATGAAGGACACAGAAACACTTGTGTTCTGAGTACTTGTGATAGAAGCTCCATTAATACTCATTGAATTTTCCAGGGATTGATATTCAGCCAATGTGGTCCTTCTCAGTTTAAAGCACTTTGGTTGAAGTCAACACCATTCTTATTCACAGAGAGAACTGCTAGCCTTTGAGTCCACGTTACTCCAATGTCTCCTGTCCATAACCCCTATCTCCATCAATTTACATTATTTTCAGATACACAGACAAGGGTTGAGTGAGACCTTCCCAAGGACATTTGTATTGAGAAATACTGGGAAAATTATGCCTACTCCCAGGCTGGATCAGAGACAAGGTTGCAAGAAACATCTGAGTTTCATTCCTGGAATTGTCACTGCACTGACCAAGGGTGGCCTTGGACATAATCATTTCCCCCTGTTTCTCCTAAGAGAAGATAACAGAAGCGGGAGAGGAATGAACAAACAGCCTGGGATAAATGCATTTATTCTTTGCAGTCCTAAGTATTGCATTCCCATTTTCCTGAAATGGCGGTGAGCTCACAGACCAGATCTCAGAGAGAGCCCTTGAGATTTCAGAAATAGCCCTTCTCATTTATAGCTCGGAGAACAAAAACAAAAGCCGAACAAATAGAAAACAAGCTTGGTGCCCATACAAAGCTCCAGGCAGGTGGACCATTCTGGTCAGTTGGTGTCACTTACTAAGACCTAATTAGCTAGGCAGCTTTGGTGGCATTTTCAGAAAGGAAGCTGGACTTCTCTGCCTGTAAATGTCTCTATTAGCTCAGTGTGTATGTTTTCATTGGCCTTTGGAGAAGACTCTCGGTCTATTATGGTTTTGTTGATGGCTAACAGTATTCTTGGCGCTGAGTGAGATACAAAAGAAGGTGTGGGATCCGCCCAAGGCGCTGCAACCTAAGTTAGTAAAACAAATACCTTGCTATTAGTCTTGACCTTGCTGGAAATTGGGCTTAAATATCAGTGGAGCTAAATTCCAGAATATTTCTATTTATGCCCCTTTGGGATGGGCAGGAATGACATTGTGGAGCAACCGTATTGCTTGGTGTGCTTCGTTTCTTCCATTTTTAGCATATCCGTCTGTCTTCCATACTCCAGGGCTTTTTCCATGCCTGAGTTAACCACACACGCCATGTCTCAGCATCCACTTGTTTTGATGTACTGTTTGCCCTCATTTTAGTTCATTATAGTCGAATCTCATTTATCTTCACTCACTGTGGTGATAGAAAAAAATGTTGTCTCAAATCAACCCCAAATAACTTTTTGTATGTGTGGGAACAAATTTTTTTCTTACATATAATTGTGTGGATGCTGAGGCACTTCAAACAAAATTGTAAATCTCTAGTGTGAAGACCCAGCTAGACAGCGATTGAAAATGAGCCAACCTCCTCTACCCATGTAGCTTTTTTCCATGTAAGTAGGGAAGGAAAATAGTACACTTTAGACTCTCTGATGTTCATACCTTTGGGAAGAGTGGGTAAAATAAGGGAACTGGCTAGGCGAGGTCGATGATGACCGGTGGGAACCTGTAATTGGAGGCAAGAAATAAATAATTTGAAAGCCCATTTTTATGGCCAGCGTCAGGCTATTGCCAAAGGGAAGCTGTATGAGAAAGGAAAACTAGAGCTGTTTACAAGTTAAGCAAATTGTTGATCTTGCCTCTAATCCATACATAGCTCCGGCTTCTGAGCTCTCAGAAGTGTGCTAGGTTTGAGACAGAAAGCTGACTGAAGTCCGCTGGTGAGGTCTGTGATGGATTATCAGTGAAAATGTGATGGATTAGTACTACATGCAATACCATGGATGAACACTGCAGCCATATGTTGAGCAGAAGAAACCAGGCACAAGAGACTAGGGATTGAGTCACCTCATTTCAATAAAGTCAACAGACACACCAGTTTATGATGTTAGAACTCTGGAAAGTGTGACCCTCGCAGGGTTGGCAACCAAAAGGAGGGATGACAGAGTGCTCTGGGCAGAACATTTGAACTGTTCTGTTTCTTGGTCTGGGTGCTAGCTATGGGTGTGTCCCCTTTGTGAGAATGTATCAAACTGGATACTTATAATTTCTGTATTATTCTGTATATATTTTATATTTAATTTTTAAAAGATTTTTTAAAATTGCTCATGTCTATTAGAGAGATGTTTGCTTGCATATATATCATCATGGAGCTATTAAAAACTTCTAAAGAATTGTATTTGTTTTTTTCAAATTAGTAGCTGAGGGACAGTTGATTTCTGTGATTTTTGTTGTCAATAATTTCTGGTTATGAAAAAGGAGCCTAGGTGTCTTGGACAGTAACCTGATTGATACCTAGGTATTATGGTTGACATGTGCCCTCATCACAATCAAAGACAAACGAGCCAAGAACTGAGTCCTCTTGGTGGACTGTCTGTGGGCTCAAGAGGAGGGAGGGAGGGCTAGATTATGGCAATTCCGTGGTAGACAAAGAAAAATGGTATTTACTCCATTGCTCCTCAGATCCTGAAATGTGTGGCATCTACTGTCACCCTCCTTCATTCTGTGGCTCACTTCTAACCAGCAATATCTAGGATGAGAATGTTCTCCTTCTGTCCACTCCCTTCTCTAGAAGGAACGTTCTCTCTCTCTCTCTGTCACAGACACACACACACATTACACATATGGGAGTAGGCATTTGAAAGACTGTGCTTGACCTGGCATATGAGAGATCAGAGAGAAGAAATAGGACACAAATGAGAAGGCAGACAAGGCAGGAGAGAAAAGGGAAAAGTGAGTAGGTCAAGAGAAATGTGTTGAGGTATCTGGAGGTTGTAAGCTTCAAGCAAAGACCAACTAATAATGACAAAAGAGTAAGGTCTTCACACAGTCCTATTTTTAAAAAATGTTTAAAATATACTTACTGTATGCTGGGCCCTGTATCATTCGATTTTAATTTTAATCCAACAGGTGATAAAAATTGAGGAATCAGGATGAACGCAGTATGTCTGACTCCAGTGTAACCCCTCCTTATTCACTAAGCTAAACCCTCTTAGTTGGAGCCCACTGACTGTGAGAATAATAATGTGATGTGTTGACTGCCTACAACACACCAAGTACCTCTTTTTCACCTTTTATTTTAACTTTTAACTTTATCATGGTAAGAACACTCAACATGCGATCTGCCCTCCTAACAAAATTGTAAGTATAGAGCACATTACCATTGACTGTAGGTGTGAGGTTGTACTGCACATATCTAGAACTTACTCATTTTACTTAACTAAAATCTCATACCCTCCTAATGAGTAAATCCCTGTTTCTCTCCCCCTTGTAGTCCTTGGTAACCACCAGACCATACTTCCATTCTTTGAATCTGACTCTTAGTATTTCCCATCAAAAGAATCGTTCAGTAGTTATCTTTTTGTGACTAGCTTATTTTACTTTGCGTAATGTCTTGAAGGTTCATCCATGCTGTCACATGCTACAGAATTTCATTTTTGAAGGATGAATGATATCCCATCATGTGTAAAAACTGTATTTTCTTTATCCATTCATCTGTCAAGGGACCTTTAGATTGTTTCCCCATCCTGGTTTTTGTAAACAATGTAGCAGTGAATATAGCTGTGCTAATACCTGTTTGAGATCCTGATTGTGGGTCTTTGGCATAAATACCCAGAAGTGATATTGATGGATCATGTAGTAGCTCTATTTGTAATTTTTTGAGGAACCACTGTACTGTTTTCCATAGTGGCTGCACCATTTTACATTCCTATAACCGTGCACAAGGATGCCACTTTGTCCACCAATACTTCGTTCACTCAACGTATTTCATTTTAAATAATTTCTTTTTGTTCATGCTGATCAACATGTGCATATGGCTAAGTCTGGTTATCTGTGCCCATTTGTATTGGCTACTTGTTACTGGCTGTGACCTTAGCCTTTGGGGTTCCAGCTGGAGCTGGGCGGGACTGCCTGGAACCACTCCAGGCCACATGGCCCCTCTGGTCACTCTGGTCTGGACTCATTCCTCCTCACCACCCATCCTTCCCACCAGGGCTTATCTGGAACTTACCCAGCTCCCAAAGGGAAGGATAGGTCACTGGGCAGATGACCATGTACCTTTAACTGCTGACCCTGATTTGTGTGTACTGGCTTTGAGGGAGGATTCTTGTGGCTTCTTTTCACTCTGAGTTTATATTTAAGCAACGATTAGATATGCTACACACTTCTCACTGACACATGAAGGCTTTGGGTGTGCATCGTTGGATAGCATCCCATAAAACCAATGGGTTATAGAAGTCAGTTGTGCCATGTACATGTGATTAACGTGGAAATTCACATATGAATGATTAAACTGACTCAAAAATATTGTAGAGATTAGTTACAGAATTGTCACGAGTATTTGAGTATCCGTGACCTGCAAGCATTAGCCAGGTAATTGTGGGGATTCAGAGGTGTGATGTCAGAGGCCAGAATGAAGAAACAACTGAGACCCAGCTGTCAAATACTGTATTAAAAACCAAGTCTGTGCTGAATGAAGGTAATTAGCAATAGGAGTACAAATGGGCGCATGGTAAGATGAGAGAAATGGTAGGTAAAAGGATCTTGCCTCACAGCTATATAAGTGATCACTTCTATATATTAACAAATCAGATACAGTGATAATTGGTGGTTTGTGTAAAGCGTGTCTCAAGTGGAAATGCTAGTTAGGATAAGTTAGGAAATGCTAGTTAAGGAAAATATATACAGGTTTCTCTACAGTAGGATCTTTCCAAGTTTTTTAATGCTAATTTCGAAGCTCCAAGAAAGAGATAAATATTCTGGTACCCCACGTTTTGCACCTTGAGAACATTTTTATATGCACTGTCTTCTGGAGCTCCTCTTTAGAAAGGTTAGAAACAGTGGTTTTACCTTTCCCAAATCATCTGCCTGCCATTTCATGCTCTCCTTTCTTTTAGGTCTGAAGAAGAAAATCTAAGCAGCATAATGTAGTGGAAAGTTGAAGAGAGAGTAGCTTAAGACCTAGGCTCATCACTCAGGGCTGTTTTGATTTCGCCTTCTATGAAAATAAATCTACCTCTACTGTCCTCAACAAAGTGGGTCTACTTGAGATTCAGCATTGCAGAGATTTCAGGTTCCCTTAACCAGGGAACAGATCGAGCCGTAAACCCTTCAGATGCATTCCCAGAAAGCATTTTCCTTTTATTTTCTCAAGTACTCAGCTCTGAGCCCTTACCTTGTGGCTTATTTTGTGTTTGCCCAGGGCAATGCAAGGAAATGAAATAGATTAGCGCTAGAAAGGTCCTGTAGAGTACAAATGTGTTCAGGTCTCCTAGTTTATAGATGAAGAATCTAAATGTTCTTTGTAATTTGGCTTTCCCTTGGATTATAGTGCTGGTTAGTGTGAGGGGCAGTGGGGGATGGATTAAGGTCATCCGATTCGGTCTATGCTGCTTCCTGTGGACCCTAGGTTCACCCTGGGGTTTGAATTCCTTGACACAGGGCTGATCCATGGGAAATGCCCAAGGAAATGCCTCATTTTTACCCAAATCTTCTTAACTCTTATCAGACATAGTAACACGCAACTGAAATATAGTTGATTTTATCTCTTGGGGAAAAATATTCAACACAGCAATTTGGGTTCAAAAACTCCATTGGCCTACTAGGGATGTATCTAAGTCTGTCTGAGAGCTATTTTTTAATTTTTATTTTAATTCATTTTAAATTTTTTCATTTATTTGTTTATTCTTTTTTTAAAATTATTATTAATATATAATGTATTATTAGCCCTCGGGGTACAGGTCTGTGAATTGTCAGTCTTACACATTTCCCAGCACTCACCATAGCACATACCCTCCCCAATGTCCATAACCCAACCCCCCTCTCCCTATCCCCTTCCCCCAGTAACTCTCAGTTTTTGTGAGATTGAGTCTCTTATAGTTTGTCTCCCTCCTGAGCCCATCTTGTTTCATTTTTTCCTTCCCTACTCCCCAAACCCCCCACTTTGCCAGAGAGCTATTTTTGTTTTTAAGAAAAGGCCAAAAAACAAATTTTTAGAAAGCCCTATTAACAGATCCTAGATGCTGTTATATCCAGGATCCCAGAAAATGGTTGAGTTTAACACTCAATGGTTACAAGAGTAAGGGCTCGGGAAAATGCATGGTGTCTCTAACCCTCAGGCAATTTAACTGCGGCTGCTAAGGCATCCACAGAAGAGGTTTTCAATTGGTATATTTATACTTTCTTTACTTAGTATTGATTCTAAATAAGGATAAAACCCATCCTTGATGGGAAGCCCTATGAGTAAGAACAGATGAATTAAAGTTTGTTTTATCTTCCCACTTTCCTTTCACTGTGGCCAAAAAAAGCCTTCCCTGTAGAGGCAAAGGGGATGTGTTCTGGAGGAGGCCGCTGCTGCTTTCAGAACAACTAAATGAAGAAGTGGTAGGACAGTCCAGAGCAACAGCGGGGTTGGGTTCTGGTGCACGTCCAGGTCTCCCTAAACTTTTGTCTAGAAAGTTGGGGGAAATTGACGAGCTTAAAGGTTCCGCACATCTCCAAACCTCCCCCGCCCATTCTGTCTACGGATGCGGAGGCCTGTCATTCTCCAAACCCCATATTCCTCTTAAAACACCTGCTTTTAAGCCACTTGGAAGGCAAGCTCGCTCTCGCTCTCTCTCTCTGTCCTAGTTCTTGCAACAAACTGATTTCTTCGTATGTATTTGCTCATTGATTATTTGTGGAACTGAGAAGAATCTCTCGGTATTTCACCTTATGGCAGGAAATGAATAGAATGAATGATCAAGGTAGGATTATTTAGGCATTGGCTGCTCATCGTGGGTGTGGGTGTGTGCATGCATTATGTACAAGCATCATTAAGTCAGACTTGCTCAAACAGAAATTGTAGTGGTTCTCCAAATCTAAGGTAGGGCTCAAGTTTATCTTTCTATCACCTATGCAGCACGGTGTGTGACTATGCAGGGAGATTGTGTCTGTACTTTAAGAGCAATCTTTTGCAACACTCTGGAAATTCTATCCCCACCTACATGTAATCCACCCGGACTTGCAGCTGATTTTCTATATCCTGACACACAGGCTACTCCCCCCCTGCAAATGGATCCTGCTGGGCTTTGGCTGATATGTTTTCATTTCCTGGAGCCCCTTCTTCCTCTTCTCTCTCCTCTGTTATCCCATTTACCTTATATAGTTCCTTTTAAGTGCCCTCATCCTCCACCATCCAAGTTCATTGTTCTCCCTCCCCCAGCTCCAGAGTTCCAGAGTGATTTACTCATGCCTCCAACAGAGTGCTTATTTCATTCTGCCTGACATCGCAGTGAGATGTTAAAAGAGGGATAGTAGAAAATGAATGGGCTTTAGAAACACAGAGGAGGTTTTAGCTGTAAAACCTAGAAAATTTTAGCTGTAAGATGTTAAGCAAAGTTGAGTCTGTTGGAATCTTAAGTTTTCTTCTCTAAAATGGCCATCATAATCGCCCTGCCAATTTTTGTCAGCACACAATGAGCTAATATATGCAAAGAGCCGACTACAATGCTTGTTACAAGGTGGATAATAGATCTGAGCTGTTATCATCAGTTACAGCAATTTAGGCATTTTATCTTTGTGTCATTTTCTTAGCGTTTTTCACAGTGTCTGGGAAGCTATCTGTTTCAGAATTGTTTGTTGTGGAATAAAGAAATCACTCCCTTGAATATATATATATATACCCATTATATCTAAGAGCTGCTACAAAATTCCACATGCTGCCACTAAATAAACAAGAATATACTGCTACTAAATTTCATATACTGGTACTAAATAAAAAGAATTGTTTGATAAGGTAAGCAGAGGTGAGAGAATATGATGATACAGTCGTCCTGGACAATTTAATTTATTCACCAAAGTAGCAATTCCATGGGGCAACATGGGGTTTTATCTGTTGAATCATGTCTATCTTGAAAATTTTCAGTGCACTGGGCACTGCACTTGGAGGACAGCAATGGTCAGCAGTAAGAACTGGTAATTATCGATCCTCAATGATTCTGCCCGGGCACGGGCATGGCGGTTGAACACAGGGAATACCAACAATAATTTCTTGAGGTCAACTGTCATGTTGTCCTCCTTTTACAAAAGTGAAAATGAAGCCCAGAGAAATGGAATAACTCGTGCAAATTTATTAAGGTATAAATGGAAGACAGACGCTCAAACCCAGGCACTCTGGCTCACCAAACCCACTGTGACCACCACGGCCTGTGAGATTCTGTCCTCAGGCAGTTTACACTCCAACTGAACAGAGTCAGTCAGTGCAGAGAAAGACGTACTCCAACCCAAGGAACTTGGGCTATCTGAAGCACAAAGGGAGTACCATCTGAAAAGCAACGATTTGCTAGGCTTTCTTTCCTCCAGCTACTTCCTCAGTTCAAGTTTCTTGGCTGGTAATTGGTGGGTTTTCCCCTCACTTTCTCATAGAACTACTATGATTCATTTAGCTGGAGGTTTCAACTGGGAGGGAAAGTACCAGCCTTTGGTCATGTTTACTCATTGGCTGTCCATGGGGGTTGCATGTGGTCAGGCAAGGAAGTCAAACACTTGATTGTATTCAGAGCAATGTGCTGCTGGCTCCAACTAGATGGTTCTCCGGCTCTCTGCGGGTTCTCTGACAGAGTTCTGAACAAAGTGCAGATGCTACACTCACAGTCCCTTCTATATGAACTTTGATTCTCTCAAAGCTGGCTCTGGAGGGAAGATGGAATTGGTATAGCCACAGTGCTGGGGGGGGGCAGACTTATTCAGATCCTCCGGGTACATTTCTCTCGGAGACACTCCAAGAAGCCATTAGAGAAAGAAATGAAAAAGGAAAATGACAGGGGTATCTTTCTCTCACTCGCCAGATACTTGACGGTGCGCCATTATAATGACCCATATTAGATTCTTTGTAGAGAAGAACTTGCCCTGAATTAAGGATTTTCGTTTTCTTTTTTGTTTGTTTGTTTGTTTTGTTTTGTTTTTTAAGATTTTATTTATTTATTATTTGAGAGAGAGAGATTGAGAGAATGAGTGGGAGAAGGGGCCCGATGTGGAGCTCCATCCCAGGACCCGCTGATCATGACCCGAGCCAAAGGCAGATGCTTAATGACTCAGACACCCAGACACCCAGGATTTTAGTTTTCTGTTATATCTATTTATTAGTACCTTGTTTTAGAGTCCTAATGCATTCATAGTTGATTGCCATTTGGCAGAGAGAGAGAGAGTTCTAATAGAAAGATGGGGGAAAGAATCCAAAGCATGGTGGAGATGAGCTAAGGCATGCTGAAAGGCATTGATGAACCAAGGGGGAGAACATCTTTCACAGTTGGGAATGAAGGATTGGGAAACAAAGCAAATCCCCCTTTACCTTAGGCTGGTCCAGTTGTCTTGCTTACATCTCCCTCCCTCTGTCTCTTTCTCCTCTAGACACAGTACAAGGCAAATCACCAGAAGAAATGCAAAAAGAAAGGAAATGGTTCCTCCTCCTTCAGGTTCACAGTCTAGCAAAGGACACATGTGTGCACAATTAGATCTGCTGAGGGCCTGGTTTTAGAAGGAAGGTAACACAGTGACATGGAGCCTTGGCACTTATTTTCTTTCCATCTGGATCCTGAGAAGGTGAAATAGAAGATGGAGAGGCAGGCAAGGCTGGGACTCAGGGTGGAACTTACCCTTTTCACCTTCTTGTTGGCGAAGTGTCCTCCAACGTGGTATGCTTGCCCTCAGCCTGAGAAACCTCTAGGCAGTGCCTTGGCCTTGTGGAAGTCGGTGTGACCTGTTTTGCTGTGTAAGTTTGACCAAAGCAGGGGTGTGAAGATAGATAATGAGAATGCCAGCAATGACAACTTACATTTTTTTAATGATTTTTTTTAATGATCTTGTCAGCAAACCTGCAAGTACTTTTATTATTCCCATTTTACAGATAAGGAAACTGAGGCTAAGGGAAGTTCAGTAATATGCTCAATGACACACAAATTAAGTGGCAGAGCTAGGCTTGCCTTCAGAAGTCCAACTCTACATGCTAAGCCTTCACCATCATGCTCCTGACTACCCAGTATATCCTAGCATAAGTAGGTGTTGTCCCCCTTTGCAAGTAACTCTAAGAGCATACATACCATGCTAGGGATCCAGAAGGGTCTGTGGGAGGGCCGATCATTAGAAAGAGAAGCCTGTACCATCTTGGGAAGTAGTGGCCTTTTGGTTTTACAGGAAAGGACTATTAGTAGTGGTTGGGAGTAGGTGTGTGGTTAGAACAACCGGAGTGTTGTCTTCCCAGTGGTCTAAGAAACTGAGTGTCATATCCTCCTTTTTTTTGGAAAAGGTGATGTGGTGATGGTCTCTGGGCCTAAAATCTCTGCTTAGCCAGATGGATACCACTGTCATCATTTTAATGTTCAAACCCAACATTGGTATCAAGCAATAGTGATTTTTGTGTTCAATAGGTAAGTTTAAACAAATACTTCTGTTTTGTCTGTGGGCAACTATAATAAAACAGAACGAGCCTTTCAAACACTGGTTGTGCTGTATAGTTAGGTAGAAAAACATGGCTGTAGAAGTTGGAACTGCATGAACCCTTAACAAACAGCAGGGAGAGGAATATTCTAGTCCTCTTTTGGTGAGGCTGTCAGACCATGGCCAAAGGAACGATGTTGCCTTAATGATAGTTTTATCCTTAAGCTTTAGCAAATATGTAACTTTGTGTACTGCCATGAGTGTTCTCAGTAAAGATGGCCAGCTTGCATTTTATTTCTGACTTCAGTCCTAGAAGGCACTGACATAAAACCTCTTATTCATTTAATTTTTCTGAAGCACTGAGCACTGGGTGTTACATGCAATGAATGACTTCCTAAATTCTATCCCTAAAACTAATACTACATTGTATATGAACTAACTTGAATTCAATAAAATCTTGAAAATATAATAAAAAATAAAATTACAATGGTTAAGATAAAAAAAATAAAGTATTGCCTTGATTTTAGACAAAAAAGAAATGCAAATTGGGGTACAAAATGGAAGCCTAACTGAACGTTTTGTACCCAGGGTTTGGGTCTTTCTTGAAAAGGAGGGATTATTTGGAAAAAAAAATACCATTCCTTTTCATGTTGCCTCTCTTCCAGCCTTTTTAGTGAAGTTGTAGAGAGTCTATCAAGCAGCTTTCTTCCTCATGAGCCTTCCAATCATCCCGTCAATCATGTTATGTTTTTATGGAGTTGGTAGTGCTACGTAGGTAACAATGGAAAGAATGCTGGAGTAACACCCTGGCATGAATATCTAAGCATCAGTGAGCAGTTGTGTGAGAGAGAAACTGAAAAACTATAAATGAATTTGGATTTGATGGACATTACAAAATTATACTTCAAGAAGGCAGTTGTCCTCCAACATAGGGTCTCCCTTTTTTGCCTTTGTACTTTTGCCAACATCAGCTATCATCTTTTTAATTTTTGTAAATCTGATTGGTGAAAAATGGCATCTTGGTGTTCTTTTAATTATTTCTAGGGTTTTCCTGGGTGGTGCAGTCGGTTAAGCATTCAACTCTTGGTTTCGGCTTGGGTCATGATCTCGGGGTCATGAGATTGTGCCCCATGTTGGGCTCTGGGCTCAGCATGGACTCTGCATGAAATTGCCTCTCCCTCTCCTTCTGCCCCTCCTGCTTGTGCTCTCTCTTTCTCTCTAAATAAGTAAATCTTTAAAAAAAAATTATTTCTAGTTACTCAGTTACCACAGATTATCTTTTAATGTTTATTGGTGATTTTCCCTCTTCTTTTTTTGAACTATCTGTTCAAATGTTTTGTGTATTTCCCTAGTGGTCTTGTTACATTATTCTTAGAGCTTTGTAAAAGCTTTTAACGTTATGAGTATTGACCTTTTTTTGAAAATACCTTTTCCCACTATTCCTTGTTTTCTAAAGATCCTTATGATGTCTTTCAAAGTATCTAACTTGAAAGACTTAGGGAATAAAGTTTACCAATATTTGTATTTATGCCCTTGGAGTTGGTTGTGTGTTGCTTAGAAAGGCTTTCCTATGTATATAGAGGAAATATATATATATATATATATACATATATATATATATATATATATTAGATATTTATATATCCTATAGTTTTTTCTAGTGCTGTATGTTCGCAATTCAAGTCACAATTCATTGTCTTATTAGATGTTTCTCTCTAATACTTTTCAAAGCTTTCTTTTGTATATTTAAGTCTTTCTCTTGTGTATATAATGAAATATTTAGCTTATTTTTTTCCAAATAGAATCTAATTTTTCCAACTACATTTTGAGTAACACGTAATTTGACCCCCAAATTGAAGTGTCACCTTTATCACATAATAAATTCTTATAAATATTCATTTCTAGACTTTTATATTCTATTCCAATTTATTTGTCTCTTCCTGACATAGTCACCACAGTGTTTTAATGACTATAACTTTATATTTTTATTTGATTCATTGTTTTGTTTCAAAATTTCCTGACTGTTCTTAGACAGGTACTCTTTTGGTTAACTTTAAGAATAGCTTAGTAAATGTCCATTTGAAGAATCTCAATGGAGTTTTGATTGAAACCACATAGTGTATGTAGACTCCCTGGAGAAAAGAGAGTAATCTTGCCAAGCAAGAGTGTCTACTCACACCAGATGTCTGCCAGAATGTTATCAAGAGCTGGTACCTCTGAAATATTTGAGTTGCTCCACACATTCCCAAAGTCAACACTGAAGGAAAATATTTCTGTTCCCTCTCTTAATGAATGTCTCATTTTATCTATGAAATGAAACTAAGATCCTGGGATCTCTGCCTGGTTAAGTTCTGGGCATCTCAGTTGAGAAGCTTTGCTGTCTGTCTGGCTCTAGACATGACTCACAATGGGATATCTATGCAATGTCAAAGTATGAGAATAATTCTGGACACCAAGGACGACAGTCATTGGGTTAGATTCATCACATTTTCAATGAAGACCAATTTTATTGGATTCTGTAGCTTTTATCTAAGGCTATACAAATATGACTCCCAAGAGTGCCACCCAATCCAGTTAATTCTCATTCTGGAAAATTATCAGTAAAATTCAACAACAACAAAAAAATCTCACAAACATGTTAACATTCTACACAGCATATTATTAGATAAATTAATAAACTTCACTTTTTCTTTCCTTCCTTCCAACAATGCCTTAATATATTTTTAAAAGATTGAAGAAAAGGGGCACCATTCTCCAAAGTACAGTTTTTACTTTATGGTAACATTGTGATTCTTACAAATTGCAAGCAATTTTAATGTTCAAGCAGCTTGGTAAATACTTTTTGTATATCCAGATAGCATTATATTATGCAGCATGTTAAAACAATGAGAGATGGTAATATGTAATGGCATGAAAAGTGTGGTATATGTTATTGAACAGAACTGACTCAATATGTTGGGCAACATATATAACATGATCCATTTTTTAAAAAATAATTTGTTTATTAAACACATAGACATACTTAAAACATATCAAGAATAATCACTGAATCTTGGAGTTGGGAAGGATAAAATTATAATTCTACCTTATGCATATTTATATCACTTAAAAATTTTATAGTAAAAATATATAAGTTTTATAGTGAAAAACAATAAAGATTTTAATTTTGGAAAATGAGATTTTTTAGATTATTTATTAACGATCTTACTTCCTACAATAACCTTTCTCATTATTATAGGTTACCGAGAGTTGACTGTGCCTCAGAAATCATATGTTTTCTTTCATTTCAACCCTGTCTGTAGATTTATTTCAGGAGTATTACTTTTATATAACTCCTCGAACTATCACTAACTGCCTCTCACAGAACTAGGTATATAAATTGCCTCAGTTAATCCTCAGAACTGGGCTAGATATTATCCCCATTTTATAGATAAACAAAACTGAATTTTAGAGAGTTACTTGCCAAAGTCCTTCAGCCAATTAATCAGCATAGTAGGGAATCAAACTCCAATTCCAACCATGGCTTCTCCCAATATCCTACAAAACAATTTCCGTATAACAAACACAAACCAGAGAGACTTTTCAAAATTCAAGGCCACAACCTCCCTATACTTCTTTTGTAGATAAACTTGGTAGGATTGCCATAGTATCAGAATGAGTACAGTGCAGATTCACTGAATGAAAATGTTATTGTATGATGTGGGCCACCTAGATGATTGTAATTCAGATCCCAGGTTAAGAACCACTACTGTGTCACACTGTGCTACCCCCCGAGAGACAGGACAATATATTTACACATACACACACTGGCACACACATATACCAGTATAATACACCAACTATTGTTCTAGGGTTCTTGTAGGTGCCCCTGCTTTCTCTCTGGTTTCAGCCTGTAGACTTATGTCCTACAGATGGAATGTTGTAGAACACAGTTGAGTGTGGCCATGAAATATGGCCAGTGAAAGTTTTATTTCTGCTTTCCCACCATTCAGCTTCTTAACCCACTGGTCATGAGAAACTCTGATCACTACTTGATCAGAATTTGAGTTGAAATTTTGTAAAAAAAAAATAATAATAAAGAAAATCCCCAAAGGTAAGCTTTCTATTACTGTCGTGAGCTTTCTAAATTATAGAACATTCAGAAAAAGTGTAATAACCTTGTGAAATAAGCTATTAGGCTATATTTTTTTCATCTTTGAATTCTAAATGCTTGCATGACATGAACTTGATGCTCAACAACTCCCTTGAAATGGACTATTTCTATTAGTCATGATGTCAGATGGTCTTTCAAGTAATCTTCCTCACAACCTGCCTCCTCCCCAAATGAAGCAACTTACACCAGGTTTTTTACCCTCTTAGTTGGAGACCTGAAGCTAGAATCAAGGTCGTGTGTCTCCAGAACTTTTATCTTCTTTCAGACCATCACAACCCATTTAACATTGTCAAAGCAATGTCTTATTTAATTGGAAAAAGTGCTGTATGATCATGGACATCCCTGGTGACAAACCAGATCTTAAGTTTGGAAGTTCGTATGAATAGAAGTTCAAGAATGGAACTATATTTCAGTAGTTTGTGGCTTAGAATTGAGTATTTTTATGTTGACTTCTTTATATTAACTGGATTTCCATGACTCTGTCCCCTTGGATTGCAGTTGTAATTACGTAGCAGTTAACATATTCTCCGGGCCCAGCACATCCCATAATTAGCTGTGTTCTCTCCACAGCATATGACTCAACCCCATGTGGTTCTTCCATATCAAAGGCAGGGTGGCCAGAGTTTTTTAACCACACTGCTTGAGCATGTAGTGGCAGATGGCTGCACGACCCAAGTGCACTGGGCCCTTTTGAAGAACAACCTCACCAAAAACAAGCAAACAAACAAACAAAACCAGACCTTGAGATTTATTTTTGAAAAAAGGAAAGAACCTTCTTGAGGATGTTTCCAAACACTGCATCATTTTAAAAGAAAAACATGTCTTTTTTTTTTTTTTAAGAATTAAAATAGAAATAAAAGTTAGAACTTTGAGGTCAGCCTTGATCAGGAAGGAGGGCACTTCCTGGTCTCTAATCAGAGGTCTACAGAGGGTTTATTTAGTTGAGCAAGGGCATTGGGTACAGTGTAGTATGGAGTGGGAAAAGCATATAACTAGGGGTCTGGAGACCCGGTTTCTGGTGGTTGTTCTGCTGCTAATTAGGTTTCTAAAGCTTTCAGAGCTTTGGTGAATCCAGCTCCTTCTCTCCGAGATCATTTACGAAAACCCCTACTATAAATGCAAGATCTTGTGTTATGAGACAAGCTGAAAAATAGAGCATTTCGGGCTCTCTGCTGCACAAACACATTAATCTACATCTACTTGTGAAGAACCCCAAAGAAGGACAAGACTCAGTAGCTGCCCTGGTAAACTTATTACAGGCTTAGTGACACACACCATCAGGAAGTTCCATGTTATGTTAGTGATAACATAGCAGAATGGAGAATGTTTTACCAGAATTCCAATGAGGACAACAACTCTATTTGTTGGGGAAAGCACTTAGAATGAAAGGCTATACCCAGTGGGCGTAAATATGGACTTTACTGCCCTGTACTGCTGAAGGGACCAGATTTTCTTGCCACTTCCCAGGGTGGAGGAAAATAGGAAAAGGGAGAGAGGGGGATGGGGCTAGTGTGGTAGTAGGAGTGCTACATGGTCTGCAGGGTGACACTGCCCCGTGACCCTCAAATACAGACTTTTATCAAAAACACATAAATGCTGGTGTATGTGTGTGTGTGAAGATGGGATGGAGTAGTTAGAGAAGTTTGAAGGGAACCTATGTTGCACGCATGCTAATTCTGACTGGTGTCAAATTTGTGTCCAGGAATGAGGAGGTAGAGAGAGAAAGGAAAAAACCAGTCTTGGGGACTGGCGGGAATATAATGAGAGCTCTCGATTTCTAATCTATGGAATTGTACTTCAGATCAAGGTCAAGATCTCAAAAAGATATTTACAACATAAACACAGCAACTAACACCTATAATTTGTGCACTTTCCATATTTCGGGTACCATGCCAAGTGTTTTACATGCGTTTTATATATACATACCTACATGCAAAGAATATTTCTTTTAATCTTTACATTGAGCCTATGAAGTGGGTATTGTTATCTCAGTTTCACACTTAGAGAAATTAAGACTCAGGTTACATAAATTGTCCAAGGACCTATAGGTATGAACTTAATATGGATTCCAAATATATTGGGACATTAATTTATTAACTATTCATTAATATAAAAAGATATCAAGTATTACATGTATTAGACATCAGCAGATGTACAGAAATGCTTCTAAGGTAAATCTCGCCTTGGCATATTTGTTTTTTCATCTAACAGGAGCTATATATATAGGATGAAGACAGAGCGATGTTATCAAGACTGCATAAGGCATGAGGCTGTGAGAGGTTTAAATGTTGTCAATTTCAGAGGAATCAAAAGGTCTAATTCTCCCCACCCCCTGGTATTGTGTGAGTCCTTTTCTCTAGAGGTGTCGGAGATTAGCTAACATATTCTGGATGTAACCCAGAGTCAGATGTTCTCTCTCCAGTGCCATCAATCATAACAAGGAATCCGCCTCTTCATCAATTTCAAGACCTTTGGCAGCCTCTACTGAAAATCCTAGAGATTATGGGCTGTGGTCGCCTCAGGAAGCACACTGCATTTCATCCTGCACATTCTCCAAATGACATTTTTTTTCCTTCAAGCTCCCTCTCCAGATTTCTGTTTTTCCTCTCATCTACCACATTCTTCCTCCTTATCTCTCCCTCCTTTGGCTACCACTTCTGCATATTCCCTTCCCAATCCTGCCCTGAAGAGAGTTTAAGGCAATATTTTCTCAGCGAAGCAGATCTCTTTCAGGGAGGGATTTCTTATTTTGCTGCAAGCAGAACAAATTTTTCCTCACGTAGAAATTTCTTCCATGAATATATAGACATTTTCTCAGTGGTCCCCTGTCTTCGAGGCTTCCCCCAAATCTCCATTCTCTAACCTTCTTCCTTGACCTCAGCTATTTCGATATTCGACTGCTCATTAGCTCACCATTTTTCCTACAGATAAGATAGAGGCATATGGATGGTATGGGAAACTCAAATCAGCCAGCTGTTTCATGGGCAGCTTTCATAAAAGATCTGGAGGGAGAAACAATAATGGCAATTAGAGGTGGCCGGGAGGTAGTCATTTATTTGATTTTCCTATTTCATCTGTTCTGAAGTTAAGTTCACCTTCCAGAGGAAAAGGGGACACTTTCATTTTTGTTATTGTTGTTAGCTCATTGAATTTAAATTTTTTTTACTTTATTTATTCATTTTTATTATGTTAGTCACCATACAGAACATCATTAGTTTTTGATGTAATGTTCC
The DNA here is from genome assembly GCA_003697995.1 of Taxidea taxus jeffersonii. NCBI lineage: Eukaryota > Metazoa > Chordata > Mammalia > Carnivora > Mustelidae > Taxidea > Taxidea taxus. Next base: position 23,328 of record RCUC01146788.1, on the reverse strand, counting down.
ATGATTCATTGTTTGTGTATAACACCCAGTTCTCCTTGCAATATGTGCCTTTCTCAATACCTATCACTGAGCTAACCCATCCCCCCCTCCCCCTCCCCTCTAAAACCCTCAGTTTGTTTCTTAGAGTTCATAGTCTCTCATGGTTCATCTCCCCCTCTGATTTCTCCCCCACTTCATTTTTCCCTTCCTTCTCCTAATGTCCTCCATGCTATCCCTTATGTTCCACAAATAAGTGAAACCATACAATTATTGATTTTCTCTGCTTGACTTATTTCACTCGGCATTATCTCCTCCATTGCCAAGCATGTTGATGCAAAAGCTGGGTATTCATCCTTTCTGATGGCTGAATAATATTCCATTATGTATATGGACCACATCTTCTTTATCCATTCATCTGCTGAAGGGCATCTCAAGTCTTTCCACAGTTTGGCTATTGTGGACATTGCTGCTATGAACATTCGGGTACATGTGCCCCTTCTTTTCACTACATCTGTATCTTTGGGATCAATACCCAGTAGTGCAATTTCTGGGTCATAGGGTAGCTCTATTTTTAATTTTCCTGATATATTGGTGTGATATTATAAAAATAATTGTGTATGCTGCAGTCAGTTCTGACCCTGAAGTCACAAAGACTATATAAATCTCAGCTCTACCAGTTCACAGTTTTCTAACCTGGGCAAAATTATACCGAACCCCTCTGAATTTCAGTTTTCTCATCTGTAAATTGACATGATTAAACTGCACTTCATAAAGTTATTATGTATCTAGAATACAGTAGATACCTAATAAATGGAGACAGTTGATTACATTAGGAATCTCAAGCATGTCCACTAAGGAAAACAGCTCTTGCAAAAACACAAAAATTGTCAAATTCCCACATTCTCTTTGACCTTCTACTATTAGAAGGTGGTACATGGGTTGGCTATCCTTTGGTTTAATCCAGTTACAATTCCGTAGATATATAATAGGAGTGTTTACAATTGAATTACAAACTCTGCCAACTTAGAAAAGCCTAGAATTGGCATCCATAGTTGGAAAAAAAAATCCTACCCCTGCTCTCAGTTTCATCTTTGCAATTCATTTCCTGAGAAGCTTTCCAACTATGTGATTTTCCATAGCTTCAGGCTTTGTTATTAGTTAAGGGCACTGTTGGGCTTATCACCAGTTCTAGGAGCTGCTGGCACGGGTCACTGTACATGGTTAGGGGTGGGGACAGAATGTAGGTGGGGGCTTTCCAGTTCTAGGGGCGAAGATTATAAGATGCTATGTATAAGAGCTCTGTGAGGAAGTAAATAGGGGTCCACAAAGAACGTGTGCTGACAAACTCAAGAATAATGATTGAATTTAAAAACTTCCATGTGAAGTCAAGCTCCACATTCATCTTCTTGTTTTACACAGGAGATTACAAGACAAAAGCCTTTGAACCAACTTTTCTAGCTTGTATTGACTTGAGATATCTGGTATCCTATATGGAAATCATAAGAAAAAGTGATCTAGGAAGAATAAGTAACTGCCATTATTTATTGAACAATTATTGTGTTCCTCCTAAATTAGATAAAGTAGATAGTCTTCATTTCCATTTTACAGATGAGGGTTATGAGGTATAGAGATACTACATGATTAATCAGCAGTTAAGAAGTTTTTCCTAAGAATCCATCGCTTCAACAATTTCCTCCCATCTAAAAATATACGCTAAGAATTTTTCTGTGATATCACTTGCCTTTATTTTGTCCAAATCATTTCAAAAGACATTTTACCAATGACTTACGTTTAGGACTGCTTAAGGTGTGAAGATTACTTAACTGTTCCTATATAATAACCATGTCGCTGGTCAAGACAGCTTCTAAAATCCCTTTCTAGGAAAAAAAAACATTTTTTTTTAAATTCTACAAAACCCAATACCTCTTAAAAGCACAAAGACAATACTAATGAAATATATTCAGTCCCAGAATACAGGGAAGTCTTAAACAGATTCAAGAAAAAGATAACATCATCCAAAGAAAATGTGATCTGATCCTTTCTAGAATTTAGCTTCCTTGAGGGTGTGAAATCTTGTCTTTGTGTACTTCAAAGCCCCCATCACAGTTTTAGCAGAGAGCATGCCTTTAATGAAGTGTAATGAAGTAAATAGCATTTAACCATCATAACACATCAGAATGTCTTCATGTCTCCTTATGATTGAAACATTTTGTCCCAAGATAAATAAACAGACATGGCCAGAGCATGGACCAACTCCCCTCCAGACATACAACATAGTTCAGTTAGTTAGGGAAAGTGAGATTATGGTTGAGGTTTTACTGTATTAAAAGACGGGAACTTACATTATTGACCAATGGCCATTTAGCAAGATTTTCCCTAGGTTAACTCCTTTCCTACAATGGTTATTTTCATTTTATCAGCAAAGAAATGGAGGCTGAGAGACATGTAGCAGAGCGCTTAAAAATATGCAATAAGTTGAGTAGATAGGCAAGATTTAAATCTTACTGCTTAACCCACTAGAGTGACCCCGAACTCGGTTCCTTCCACTGCACCATACTCTCTCCTAGTACTGAAAATCAGTCCTCAAGTTCAGGATAACTTCCCCTTATAGAAATTGCTCATTGATGAAGAATGTTCCTCCCGAGGTATCTGGACCAGCAGCACCAGCCACAGACAGGAGCCTTTTAGAATTCAGCATCTTGGAACTCCCTCCCTCCCTCCTGTATCAGAATCTACTTTAAACATGGTCTGTCTGTGATTTGTATGTAGATTAGTGTTTTAGAAGCACTGTCCTAGAAGGTACACCCCCCAGCATCTCAAAGGGTGTTTTTTTTTTTTTAATTTTTTTAAGAAGGTAAAACAGGATTACGCTTTTTCAAATAGGTCTTTCCATTCTTGGTAGTGAAAAATAGTTTGACTGTTATGATTTCTGTCAGGAATATGGCAGAAGATCAAAAATGTGTGCTTTGAAATCATCCACTAATTTATTCTGCCAGATTGCTTTTATGTTATCAGTGCTGAGGAAATTAAGCCTCGACAGGACAGTTTCTCACTGGAGGCACTGACATTCACAATTTTTCCTGGAGAAGGGGAAGCAGATGGGCCTGGACATAGATATTACACATTCTGATAGCGAAGAGGCAATCTTTCATGAGCTGCCCTGGAGCAAAGTGGGAAGAGTTTTGTGTTAATTTTTTAATGTCTTTTTAATTAAAAGTGTCAAGCGGTAGTCCCTGAGTTTCACTGAGAGAACCGGTTCTTCTCTGTTATCATCTTCCGAATGAAAGCCAATTCAAGGAGCCATTTATCTGTCTTAGTCTTTCTTTCTGCTTTCCTTATTTCCAGTCATTCTATTTTTGGTACATTTCAAGGTGAGGCTCAGTTATCATTATCGCTAACTTTCAAGTTTGCATTTGAAGTCATCTTGAAACAAAAAACAGATGTCCCCTGGTACTAGCCAACCATGGCCATGGTCTTGGTGCATAATAGCACAAAATGTCCCTGGCTTTCAACAATAAGCATTTATTTCTCATGCTGGGTCTGCAGAGGCAGGGGATTTGGCTCACCCCGAAGGAGCCTGTTTAGGAACACTGCCCTCTGTGGCTTTGATCTACAGGTCTTTCATCTTCCTTCTGGGACCTACAGGTAGAGCATGCTCTTCTCATGGAGACGGCAGAGGTCAAGAAAGAAAGCACAACCAAGCAAGGCCTCTGATTGCCTGGTCTTGAAGCAGGATATGACTGTCACCACTGCTTCATTCGGTTGACCAAAGCAAGCCGTGAGGCCAAACCCAAAGTCAGAGGGCAAGGAAATGTATTCTACCTCCTTTGGCCTCACACTCCTTTATGGGTAGAGCTATTAATCACACATGGAGAGAGGGAGAGGTGAAGAACCGGCGCCATTCCTATAATCTTTACAGTCTACCACACTGCCTGTTTTGTTTCCCTGGGATTTCTATAATACAGAAAGATTCCTAGCCTCGTATTTCTGATGACAGTAGGTATTGTGACATGTGCAACATGATGGATATATTGCATGGTTTCCTTCCCATGTGCTGGAAAGGGGTCTACTTAGCACATCGAGCTTGATTTATTCCAGTCTTTTTTCACGCTCAGAGTTAATGTGACATTATAGAAAACCATGTCATGCTAATTACAAAATCATTTTAGCTGCTCGATATTATAGATTTTTTTTTCCTTGTCTGATAATATAGCCTTTCGGAGATGGTCAGATCCCACTGGGGAGAATTAACTGCTCAATGTAAACAGTGGTGAATAATTCAAACTCCAGTCATGAATCTGTCAAGAAATAAGTTCAAGATAGGGAATCCAAGAATTTTTTCTATGTATTAATAGTACTAAAATATGACTTTCCAACAATTCTTCCAGAGTATAAAACAAACTGTCTTAATGTTCTGCTTGAAGTACCACATAAAGAAAATGTTTTCCATAGTTTTGGAAAATGACAAGAAGGCTACCTTAAATGTAAAGCAGGCTGATTGTTGTAGACACTAGGATTTGAAGATCTCTTCCCCTTACCCCAGTATCTCCATCCTTGTTCCCATTCCCAGGATCTAATATGTGACCCTTAGAGGGTTACTATTTGGGCTAAGATTTTGTTGATTTTTAAGACATTTGCCATATATCCATGTGTTCTGTCTCCCCAGTTCATGCACAGGAAACAAAAACACAGAACAAAATAAAACAAAACAAAAAACCCAGTTATCAAAACATCCACCTCCAAAGAAGACAACCTTCTACATCCTCTTTCACTTTTAGCTACCTGTGTTTTGTCCTTTTCACAGCAGGCTGGGCTGGGTCCTTGCATTGTATAACCAAAGGCCTCATTAAAAATTACAGCTAGGGATGCCTGGGTGGCTCAGTTGCTTAAGCAGCTGCCTTCAGCTCAGGTCATGATCCCAGCATTCTGGGATCGAGTCCCACATCGGGCTCCTTGCTTGGCAGGGAGCCAGCTTCTCCCTCTGCCTCTGCCTGTGCTCGCTCTCTCTTTCTCTAACAAATAAATAAAACCTTTAAAAAAAAATACAGCTAAACAAAAGAACAGTCTTCCTTAAGGATGAATTGTGTTCTTTTCCTAGAATCATACTTCATGGAATTACTGTGCGACTAAGTGAATTAACACATGCAAACCACTCAGGGGAGTGCCAGGCACAAAGAATATCATTACTAATTATATTTTGCTATAGCATCTGTATCACTATATTGCAGTTATTTTTGAGATTTTCTGTGTTTTCTTGTTAAATATGAGTTTTCTGAAATACCTAGAAAAATCCATGGCCAGCAGTATCCGCTCCATACTTAGTAATGGAAGGAATTTGTTGAATATTCATTACGGGTAAGAACCATGCAAAGCACTGGATTTGCCAAAATAACACACTTAATACCTGCCCTGGAGGAGGGAATAGTCTCTGAGAAAAGCCCCTTTTCTGTGGATCATAGAGTCCATATGAAAATGGGTAGAATAGAGGAATATAAAAAGTAGGATGGGGAACTAGAAGCAAGAAGGACACTCAGATGACCTGACAGCTTTGTGCTGGATGGCTGGGATGTTGTCTAGGAAATTGAGAAAATGAGTTAGAGCAGTGCTTGTCAAATCTAGCATGAATACGAATCACCTAGACAGGTTGTTAAAACACAGATTGCTGGACCTCGCACACAGAGTTTCATGGGCCTCAGAATTTACATTTCTGGTAAGTTCTCAGTAAATGCTGATGATTTGAGAATTGTGAAAGAATGGGGCGGTAACACTATAAAGAGTGTCAGTTCTTGGGGCTCTCGGTGGCTCAGTGGGTTAAAGCCTCTGCTTTCGGCTCAGGTCATGATCCCAGGATCCTGGGATCAAGTCCCGCATCGGGGGGTCTCTGCTCAGCAGGGAGCCTGCTTCCTTTCCTCTCTCTCTGCCTGCCTCTCTGCCTACTTGTGATCTCCGTCTGTCAAATAAATAAATAAAAAACCTTTAAAAAAAAAAAAAGAGTGTCAGTTCTTGAAACCTTGTCTTCATGTAGGGAGCAGGGAAGGGCAAACATTGAAAGAGGTAGGTAAGGCCCCTCTCATTTAAGGGGATTCACATTTATTTTCATATATTCTTCCAGCAAGGTTATGAGGTTGGTTTATTAGGCAGGGTAGTGTCTAAGTAGTGCTTCCATGCCAAATTAGCCATGAAATCTCTGGATTAAACATGTGCGTGCATGCGCGCGCGCGCGCGCACACACACACACACACACACACACACACACACACCCCGTTTTTCTTTTATTTATGTAGTGCAGATAGAAGGAACTCTGCTCTACACAGTCCCTCATGGAGTGTAATGGATGCTATGGATCCACCCATCAGGTTTAGATACTCAATCCTTTCATCTGTTGGGACTTGTTAACACCTGGAGAGAGATGCCATGCCCAAAAGCACATTCACACACAGGCAGCAGTTGGACAATGTGGGCAATACAGATCTGGTCCACTTTCTGTGCCAGAAGGCATGACAAGGGAGTCACAACTCTGAAGAACCATCTCAGCTCTAGAACTTGATTGAATTGGACTAATTTAAACCTGGACCCCCGTGGATTCCTGTCTTAGGCCAGATTCTCCAGGAAACAGACTGATATTTATTTATTAACTGACATTAATCAGGAATGTTATTGGGGGAGTGCTCTAGGTATCTGTATCTGGAGAGAGTGAAGAAAGTAGCACTGTGCAGACTGGATTAGAGGCTGGAGCTGACATGGGTGCCTACACCTAGCAGGGATGCTTAGCTCAGAAGTGGTGACAGGACTGCGGCGGTGGGGACTCATTGTGGTCATGCAAGAACAGCAGTGGTACTGGTGGGTGAGAATAATGGGCTCTGCTTTGGCTGGCAGAGTCTTTGGAGAGTCATCTTGGCGTTCTCCATGGGTTCCACTGTTCTCTTCACTGATCATAAATTAATTAGAGCCTCAATGTCATCTTGGGGATGTCTTATGAAACACCCTAAACTCTGTCTGATAAATCAATCTAAGTCTCAGACTTACCAGACTTGAGTATTGCATTTCATTCTAGGTAACACGTTGTTCAGATGACCACTGAGAAATGTAGAAAGAGCCTGGCTGGGGTAATGAAGAATCCTGTAAAACACTTGAAATGAAGATATAGAGCCTAGAAATGAGACGCAATTAGAGGGAAACTGGTCACCATCTCCAATGTTGAGACTTCTTGTTGGGGAGGTTATCCCTCTGACTCCTTTCAAGAACAATGCTTAGCTAGATGTTAATCTCCGGTCTGTTAGGGATAGTGTCTGCCACAGTTGCATTGTATCTCCCTGGCTGGGCCTAATACCAGCCTCAAAGTAGGTACTCAAGAAATATTTGAATAAAAAGAAACTGGATAAATGTTATATAGGTTCAGATTGTAACTCAATAGAATGAAAATCTGCACACTTTGGATTCTATTTAAGATAATGGAATAGGTCACCTTAAAGGCCAAGTCAAGGCCTTATCACTGAGAGGGCCTAGATGTAGGTGGGTTGACCCTGCCAGCAAGGGAGATTTCAAGATTGATCAAATTCCTGATCTAGATAGGAAGTTGGATGTTTAAGGTTTCTTCAATTTTAATATACTTAATATTGAAAGAATAGAAAAATAACTATTTTGTGGGGGAAAGAACTGCCAGAAGGCATGGTTGCTGCTGTATATAGGATGTTTTAAATTTTCTACTTCTACTGAATTCCCACAGAGATCCCAAAAACAGTTGAAGAAGTCACATTCACTCTATCACATTCAGCTTAAAGCATCAATTATAAATAGGCCTGTTCTCTTCTTGCACTCAAAGATGGCTTCTTGATGAAGATCATGGGATCCCCAGAATTTTGGGGCATGTAGTGAAAGCGAGTGTAAATCCAAGAATGCTTCCTGTCCTCATGCATCTAATACCCCAGGCTAGTATTAGGGAGTGAAATCCTTTATACTGTAATTCCGGACAGTGGAACGGGGGCAGAAATTATGGGGAAAGCTCTGTAGGATAGGGGAGACTACGATTTCTAAATTCAGGAACCATAGTTACCTTTGAGGATTTGAAGAAAGCTTTCATCAATTCTGTGAAGAAAAATGCATACATGTATGAAATTGTACAAACATGGACCTCTTGAAACATATTAATGAATTAAGAACCTATGGGATAAAGGTAGAACTTTTTAGAGGCCCCTGTGTCTTCTAGGTATTATCATTTGAGCACAGAAAGCGACCCTCATCCTTCATGCCCTGTAAGGAAATAGTATATAGAGATTTGACTCATTGCATTTATGAAGCTGAAAGAGAAAAGAGTGACCTGATTCAGAGTCAGACAAGATGAGGAGGGAACTGATGCCCCATTTATGAGCTGGATATATTAAAGCAGATCGTGCTTTAGCTTACGATTACAATATATTATCATAAACGGTATTGATTGGCAGTTGGTCTTAGGAAGACTTATCTACTTGAATTTTATTTCAAAACCCTTTAGATACAATACTCTGCATAGGTTGCTGAATGTCATGCCTACTTGACCTGATTAATGGGCATTGATGGACCTGTCCCCTAGAAAATGTGTCAAGCCAAAATGGATGTCTGTCTGTAATTACTACCAATATGATGAGCCTTTTCAGGGATTTTTGGATGCATGCCTCAGCATAGGGAGAAAGCAAAATGTGACCTGGGAAGCTATGTGGTAAACTGAAAAGGGTATGCATGGTTTTGGGAATGGAAAGATCTGGGTTTGAATTCACCTTCACCGCTGGTTAACCATCTGATCTCAGGTCAGTTACTTAGTCGTATGGTGCCTCAGGTACTTCACCATAGAACAAGGCTGAGAGTACCTGTCTCAGTTGTGTTGTGATAGTGCACCTAAGCACTTAGCTTCAGGTTTGGGCAAAAACCCGCCCCAACTTTGTTCTTGTCCTCCTTTTACATGGGATCCATTCTGGACAAGTATTATCCAATAGAGGGTTGGTTTCTTTGACTGAAAGAGCATTGAGGAGATGGATTCTAGGTAGCCTGTGCAAGGGGCACACCTTGCAGGGAAAACTCAGAGTGAGATGCCAGGAAGAGAAAGCAGCCAGATAAAAGGAACTTGTGAGTCAGATGGAGGGGATAGGGACACAAAGTTTACTGTTTTTCTCTAGGGCCAGCCCTGTGGTCTCCCCATATCTCTTCAAGATCTACCTAATTCCAACCCTTAACTTTTCCCACTGGACACTTCACATCAGTGAAAAACAAAGTTGAAACATGACTAAATCTCACCACCACCACCACTACCTACCATTTTTCATTTGGTCTGCAGTAATCCTTGCCTGAACCAGGAAAAAGAGTGAGAATACAGAATTGCTTATACACGAAGGAGAGGTGTATAACTGTCTCTTTGGAGGAGTTTTAGAGAATTGGAATACATTGTGGGAAGGATTTTTTAGGCTAGGATTGACAGAGTGTAGGTTGGAGAATTATTTGAGGCTGTCTTGTGCATCCTATAGGAGCATAGTTAGTTTATCACTGTTCTCTACCCATGAGATGCCAGCAGCCCCCCGCTACTCTCGAGTCGTAACAATGAAAAATGTCTTCAGACATTGTCAGATGGTTCCTGGGGAGCAATATTACCCCCATTATGAACCACTATTATTGCCCAACCTTTTATCCAATAAATGGCCATTCCTCTTGTGGCTTTTTACTTTTAAATCACCCCTGATTCAATATCCAGACATTTTCATCTTTATGTTGCATAGATGTTTAACTAGAAACAGGACAAGGAAGCTCACATTTTAATTGTAGTCAACTGGAATTTTAAAGAAGTAAGACTTTGAGCTAGAAAACTTAAGAGAATCCAGTATTTTCTTTTCATGATGGATTTGGAGGTAAAATCTGAGTCATTAAGGGAAGTTTTTATCTCCTATTGCTAAAGACACAAGAAATTAGACAATGAAACTTTGATTCCCCTGCCCCTTTTAATTAGACACTTGACAAGCTAACTTTGGCCCCTGAGAGTGAGGACAATCTCTGGGCAGGGATTTATGACCTCTGAAATGTGCCTGAATGCCCCTCTTTGGAGACTGAGTCACATTGTTTTCTGAATCATGCCTACAGGAACATTTCAGACAGGGATGAAATAAGAAAATGCATGTGGAGCATCTTGCACTATATCTCACATGATACTTGCTAATGAATATTGTTATCATTATCATTATTTTAATCACCATCACTGTGATGCAGGGAGGTCACATCCGGAGACCCAGAGCGGGTCCTACAGGATCATTCAAGAGGATCCTTGGCTTCGCTCAAGATGGAAATCGAATGCAAGCCAGTAGGAAGTGAGAGCAGAGTTTACTGAAGGTAGAGAAAGAGAGCAGATATAGAGAGAGGGTCTGGAAGACCCAGAAGGGGAAGGAGCATGAGGCTTATCTTTGCTTGGGGTCTGGGGTTTTGATTGATGATTATGTCTGGTGCATGTGTCCTCTTAGGCATCTAGGAACTGGTCAGAACAAGAACATAGTCCAGGCGTCATCGTAAGTTATGCAGTCCCCGGAGCCAGGGGGTCTTGGCGTTGACCTGTGATCTGTGCACCAGTGATCTGGAATATTCCTGTATTGCCTCACCCATTCATTACTGAGATGAGCTATTATCTAATGTGCTGGAAGGCTCCGGAGAAAACATTAACTCCTTGTCCCTTACAAGGAGGACATACATTAAGGCGTGCATAGGGCAGGGGTGCAGGTCCTGGTGAGAATAGAAGCAGGAAAGGGAGCAGAGGGAAAAAACAGCCTTTTCTCTCCTCAGGCCTTTCAGTCTCCCTGTCTCAACTGCCCTGGTTAAGCTGCTAACCCACTCATAGTTAAACAGTAAGTCTTTGTTTGCTGGTTTGTTTTAGCTTTTTGTCTCGTTGAATGAGAAATTCATACCTTACGTCAGGTTATAATGGTGAATTTATTTTGAGAAATTCAATTAGTAATGCAAATGTGAAATATTGGTGTTCCCTCTAGTTCACAAAAAGTGCAGGACCACACTAAATAAGCACTTGGAAATCAGATAGTTTGGACCATAAGGTATTTTTCTGTCTTGTCAATGGCCTCCAAGGACAAGTAGCAGACTTTAGTAGGGGCAAGGAGATAGAACATAGAAATTCATCATTGCTCTTTTGCTGGAATAATCCCGGGTGTCTCTGTGAACAGCAGGGCAAAAATAGTTTCTTTGGAAGCAGCCCAGAGGGAAGTTCATAGGCTAGAATAGCCAGATGTCATCCAAATCCATGTTTTGCTTCTCAAAAAGGGTTATTTCTTTTTTAAATCCCTGGGTTACTCTGTTAGATGCCTAGGCCTTGTTCTGGAGAATTAGGGTGTTAGATGAGAGGTGAGGAAATCTGGATGCTATCTGGATGGTCTTTTTCTCTGGGGTTAATTAAGGGAAGAAGTGAGTTGTGGATAGGGAGAAGGGAAGGGGGAGGAAATTACATAAAAACTGGTCACATAAACTTAAATCCCACAAAATAGGATTTGCCTGATGTGGTAACTGTTGGCAGATTAACAGTTTAGCTAGGGCAGTGCTGGTGATAAAAAATAAGGATTCATAATCATAATTATAGACAACGTTCCTTAGCAACTACCAAGCTTGACACAGTACGAGGCTAGACATGCATTCTATCATTCCACCTTCACAGACGTCCCATGAGGACCAATACTAACTTTCATTTTGCAGGTGAGGAAACAGCAAGATAGGAGCTTAAAGGAGTGTGTTCAAGTAGTAGAGTGGAGTTTCAAATCCAAGAGCAAAGCCAGTGCCCTTAACCATTTCTCTCTATTGCATGTCTCAAGATGTGGAGCATTGTTCAACCTGATCTAGAGTCAGGATGTGGGGTCCGAAGGCCAGAATGGCCAAGGTCAATACCAACAAATGAGTGTCACGGAATCGCTCACCAGAGACTTAGAGCAAGTGGTCTCCGAGGAACCCAGAGTAAATGGTGTTTTTGTGCTGCTCTGTGGAGTAACACACGATGTCTGTATTCTCAAGAATCACAGATTGCATATGCTGTTGTCCATAGAAATGTGTAGTAGCCTGATATTGTAAGTTTTGGCCAGTCTGGTTTATGTAGGATACTATTTAATACCAGGTTCAAACCTACAAAATGTTTCGTGGCTCAGTTTCTTCCATATTTAGACATATCTATTTTCCTTCACATCTTCTGTCTGGAGCTGTGAGAATGGTTCATGGGATTGTGTCTGTAAGAAATTCTTTGATTTATTTTGGGAAAATTATGCAAACACATAATGTAATAATCTGATTTATACTACCTGGAGAGAGTTAACTGAAGAGGAAAATTAAATGATTATGGGCCTAAGTAGATGATTTATGAGTAAGGGATACAAAGTATAAAAGTTCTAACAACAACAGAAGTCCCTTTGAAGGTTGAGATGGGAGAAAAATGATGTGGGTTGGTACAAAGGCTTCTAGGTAAGATTAACAGGCTGAAATTGAAAAGAAAACAATTTTGTTCCTTATGACAAGTATCAAGACATTCAGATTAATGATATACTGAGTACTTTTGCAGAGAACCTTATACCCTCCAATCCTAGGGGGCCTGAAAACAAAATATGGCAACATATAATATATTTGGAGGTGAGGAGGCCCAGTGGTGGAATATAATGATCGATGCTTCAGGGACCTTTAGAGACAAGAACATTGATGGCTAAGGTCACTGGCAAATACAGTTTCTTTGACTCAACTGCTCAGACTTAAAATATACTAGAACATACATTAAGAGTTAGAATGCTTCTTTCTGACCATCTATGATTTATAGACTCACATGTTACCAATATATAATCTTAGATGAGATAAAATATTTCCATAAAGAAATTCCACCGAACATCGGACAATTCTGTGCAATTGTTTAGAGGAAGTATAAGCTGTGGCTCTCTTCAGGGAAATAGTAAAGCAATACTAGGCAGAAACTCTTGAGTTGACTCATGTTATAGCAAATAGACAAGGTGCCTAGGGTCTTGAATGGTATTTCTACCCTACATGTGATTTGATGCCAAAACTTACAGGGAATTATGACTTTAGAAGAAAGGTGAGTGTTGAATATGGAAGCACACAGTTGTCATTGTGGCAAGGTGAAAGGGATGGTCATAAAAGAAAGAAAAACAAGTATCAGCTCTTTGGGGTCATCTTGAGATGAGTCATTTCATTTCAACAACTATCTATTAAAAGTGACTCTGTGAACAATATATTCTAGGAACTGGAAGGGAGAGGATGACTATCACCTGGGTACTCACAGTCTAGTGAAAGACACAAATCAACACTGAAAATGATCCTTGAATAAAAGAGACTAAAACAGTGGTATAAAGGGGAGATATAAATGGGAGGAGGGAAGAAGAAGAAATTCATATGAAATGAGGTGATTTAGGATTAGTCTTCAAATCCCTCAGATGGTGAGGGACAGCATGCAAAAAGGGATTTATGATAAAAAAAAATTTCCCAAATTAATTTGCAAGATAAATAGAGCTGCCTTGTTTCAGCAACTACCATAAAAGAAATATTCTTTTTTTAACTTATATTTTTTGTGTGTGTTTCAGCTTAGGTGTAAGACACAGATGCACAAGTGTATATAGATATACGCAATGTTTTTCATGCCAGGATAGTGAGTGTTTTTAAGAACATTTTTGTATAAATCATGCACACATATGTGTAGACTTGGGGCTAAAAAGACTTGAGTTTGAGCTTCAGATATGCTGCTTTCAAGCTGTGTAACTCTGGACATTTAATGTTTCTAAATACCACTTTTCTTATCTGTGAAAGAGGACGGTCATGAGATACGTGTGTATGAAATATTTATGCACAATGCTAGAGCACTGTGTAAAAGGAATAACTGGGTAAGATTTGGTGTGTAAGGATTAGGGTATCAGCAGTGGTATGCTGGTAAAGATTTAACAATTGGCTCTTTGGGGAAAAACCCCAGATGTATATAATGTTTGCCAATAACCATGGTGTAACTACTTCTACCATGGTCCATTTCAAACCAATAACATGATGTCACTGAGTATAGAATTGGAAATTGATGTGCATATTGGCTTTTATTCACTGGTGCAAACCAGGTTCAACAAACCACTGGATGTCAGTGTTTCAATGCAATGGAATTTAAAGCTAAGTAAGCCTGATGGGAAAAGAAATTGTTGACGGTTGGGATTTTCTTGTCTAGATCATTGTACCAGAATATACCCCGAAGGAACTGCCAGTTCTCCTGGGAGGAGGATAATTCAGTAACAGGAAATAACTTGGGCCAGGTACCATGGGAAGGAAGAAACTCCTTCTCTGGGGTGGTGAGCAGGTAGAGTTAGACTCTAAACTGGGATGTGACAGGGAACATTCCAGGTGGTGTGAGTAAGCTAATCTTTGCAGTATGGAGGCAGGTTGGCACCAGGCAGGGAATTGTTGATCTTAGGTCTCTGAGACTGGTTTGTGCCCATGAGCTTTTAAGAGTAGAGATCTCCCAGTTTTAAATTATGCAGTTGTAGTCCTGTTTTCTGCTCTGCTAATTTCTAGTGTAAAGTTATAGTTGGGTGACAGTTGTGAAATAAGGAACAAGGGAGACTAGGATCTCCTTTCCATAGTGGGAGGAGTTCTGGCCCTAGAAACTTCCAAATCAAATGCAACACTCATTTACTGAATCCGTCTTATCCCATGTTGAAGATAAGGGCCTTGCCATCTTGAATATCAGATTCTCTTAAGCTAGCTCCATGGCTTCCATTTGCCTCTCTAAGGGACCCATGGCCCCAAGAGATTAAGAAACACTTATGCATACATTACATATCTTGTGATTTTTTACTATACTGATTTTTTAAAAAGATTTTATTTATTTATTTGACAGAGATCACAAATAGGCAGAGAGGCAGGCAGAGACAAACAAACCACTGGATGTCAGTGTTTCAAAGAGGAGAAAGCAAGCTCCCTGCTGAGCAGGTCTCGATCCCAGGACCATGACCTGAGCTGAAGGAAGAGGCTTTAACCCACTCCACTGAGCCACTCAGGCACCCCTACTACACTGATTTTTTAAAAAGTAACTATTATATTGTGCATCTCTATACTCAGAACCATCTCAAATTTTCTTTGGCAAGAAGGTTATAAATGATACATGACAGTGGACAAATAGTGCTGAATGATGTATTTAATAGACTTACAATTATATTCTTGTTCCTTGAAAATTAAACATAGAGTTACTAGGTGACCCAGAAATTCCACTCTTAGGTATATACCCAAGAGTTGAAAACACGTACACAAACAAAAACCTGCACAAAAATGTTCATAGCAGTGTTTTTTAATACCAGCTCAAAAGTAGAGATAACATAAATGTCCACTGGGGGCTGAGTGAATAAACAAAATATGATACATCCATATAATAGAATATTACTGAGCCATAAAAAGGAACGAAGTTCTGATACATGCATGGAACAATATGGTTGAACCTGGAAAACATTATGCTAAATAAAAGAAGTTACACACAAAAGGCTACTTTGTGTTTGCTTCCATTTATATAAAACGTTCAGAATAGGCAAATCAATAGATTACTGGTTGTCATGGGCTGGGGGAAAGGGGAATATTGGCTTGTCAATTATTTGGGGATTTATTTTGGAGATAACAGAATGTTCTGGAATTAGAGGTGATGGTTTCACAATAGAGTGAATGTACTAAAAAATACTCAAAGATACATTGTAAAATAGTAAATTTTGTTATGTGAATTATATCTCAATAAAAATGAATATGCTAACTCAAAGAAACTAAAGTAAGTACCCATATCTATGGTAGCATTCCAAAGAAGCACAGGAACCAACTGAAAAGTTCCTAATGGCCAAAGCTAGAACAATTTGAGAAAAAAATATGAATAATTTATTTGGATTGTAACTCGAAGTATAAAATATGATTAATTTAGTTGGATTATAACCCAAAATATAAAATAAATATCTATAAGTTCATGAAAATATAAATAAATCATTGAGTTAATAAATAAATGGAGACAATACACATTTTAAACTTTAAAGCATTTGAAATGTACAGCATTTTAAAATGTAAGGGTGCCTGGGTGGCTCAGTGGTTTAAAGCCTCTGCCTTCAGCTCAGGTCATAATCCCAGGGTCCTGGGATCAAGCCCCGAATTGGGCTCTCTGCTGAGCAGAGAGCCTGCTTCCCTTCCTCTCTCTGCCTGCCTCTCTGCCTAATTGTGATCTCTGTCTATCTAATAAATAAATAAAATCTTTAAAAAAATAAAAAAATAAAATGTAGCTGAATATAAAATCTTTCTTTTAGCTTTATGGCTATTTTTCTAATTATAGAAGTCATACACATCTTAGTTTCTTGCTCAGATCTGTTTTATTGGGCCTTTGTACCCATCTTCCAATGGCTCGGTATATTCTTTGCTAATGGCTTAAGCTCTGCTCAGGGAGTTATCCCCACCGAGCACTCTGGGAGACTTCTGAGCAATGACTGATACTGGCTTAGACTAAGAGACCAATTATATGGGAAAGTAGGTGTGGCTATGGGTATGTAACCGCAGGGTACTGGTACTAGCACCTATCTCAAGATCTAGTTCTACTAGCCTGATAGAGAAGACAGAACAGACACATGGAACAGTGGTTGAGTTACCACCTTGGAGAGAACACCACTGTTCTGGTATGTACCTTAAAACAATGGATATCAAGTGATTTTGATAAGTAGTAAGCAGGGAGCAGATGTGGTAGAAAGAGGAATGATCTCATTCATTGTCATTTTCAGTGTCCCCCTACAGCAATCTGCTTCTGCCCTAGTGACTTTAGGTTCTGTAGGTCTCACACTTCAACCAGGGACACAAGAGTCCCACTACACTTAAAGCTATGGCTGCTGTTCATCACTTAGAATCTTTGTGCCAGCAAACCAGTAGTCAAAACAAGTAGTCACCATAAAGGCCAGGCTATTGACCCTGATCGTTTTAGGGACATTGGGCCGCTGCTACATAATGAGAAAAAGGAAGGAATGTGTTTGACAGCCAGATGACCCACTGGGCATCAAGTACTCTTAAGGTAGTTTGAGGGGAAGGGGAATAATTTTGTCTTGATAAGGGCATGCCAACCATGGGATCAGGCTTCTTGAAAATAGGTCAGGCCACTAGGCAAGACACCTAAAGTACACCACCAGCAGTAAGTACTGTCAGAGGAAGAGAAAGATCTAGTAAGGTTGACACATAAGGAAGATGATGAGTCTCAGTTATGGTCCTGGAATTAACATGTGTTCTTGAGACCAATCAGAATTATGGAGAAGCTGTGCCTGGAGGGAGGGCATTTAATACAAGAAAGCAAAATGTTCTCCACAGTGCAAAGTATACACTGCAGAAGATGCTGTTGGTGTCCCACTCAGCTCTCCCTTTCAGGCTGGGACCTCTTCCCCCACAGTTGCTATGAATGTTGGTTTTTCCTGGCACAGCTGCTCCCTTCTCCAGTGAAGTGTCCTCAGCCCAAGGGAGCCCCTTGGCTCAGGAGGTTATTTATACACTCCTGGGAGTGGCTTACAAACAAGGGCTGGCTCTGTCGAGGTACAAAGGGCTGGCTCCCTGATGTGGAGATAGGGCTTAAACTGTGTTGCTCCAGATCTCCCCATGGGATGAGGCTGAAGCTAGACATTCTGGCTTGGTTTCTTCCTCTTTGCTGTTTGGCTTCCTTTTTCCTTCCAAGTTCTTTCTGAGAGCTCTCCTTCAAAGCACGAGGCCCTGCTTCTTGGAAATTCAAAACAAGATACATTTCACTACAAAAAAGTTCAGTGATGGAGAAAAATATTTTTAAGTCACCCATAGTCCTACCTTATGTTTACCATTGATGATAGTATACATCTTCCAGATGCTCCCATATTTATTTAAATATATATCATAGAATGGAATCAAAATGTGTTATATGTTTGTGTAATGTATGCATAATTATGTAATATGTGGGGGGGTTTTTTGGTAAGATTTTATTTATTTGAGAGTGAGAGAAGGAGTATAAGCTGTGGGGATACGCAGAGGAAGAGGGAGAAGTGGACCGCCTGCTTAGCAGGGACCCTGACTCAGGGCTCGCTCCCAGGACCTGAAAATCATGACCTGAGCCGAAGGCTGCCACTTAACCCACTGAGCCACCCAAGTGCCCCTGTAGTGTGTGTTCTTTTGTGTGCACGTACACTACTATGTCGTGGTTATTTTTTTCAAGTTAGTCAATAGAACTACATCATTGTTCTATACATACATTCTGGGTGAATACACAATTATTTAACTAATTTCCTCTTTGTCCTAATACTTGGCTGTCTAAGTGCTATGTAGAAGTATTTATACATACATTTTTTTGCCCATTTATGCAATTATTTTCCTGGGGTAAATTTTAGAAGTGTAACTGTTAGGTTAAGGTACACATAATTTAAGGTTTTTATTTCCTTCTGGCAAACTGCCTATCCCTGAGTTATGTATGAGACTGACAGCTTCTCCACACCTTTGCCAATATCCGATCAATGACAATTTAGTGCTTGATCATCCTATATATTAGAACTGACAATTCAGAGCAGAAGTTTTGGCCAATTGAATTGAAGTGTAAGATTCTCAACTAATTTAATATTTTAAGTCAATGTTTAAAATACAAAATAATTTTCTACATACTCAGAGCTTAAGATAACTTCACAAACCTTCTGTGAGAAAGACTCCATCCCTTATATTACTCACACAGCTAGTTAAAGACAACTTGGTCTGCCTGACTCCTAAGCTCTGCTTTTTCTACAGAGCCCACTCTTTCCCATAGGCTATCGTAACCTCAAAGTATTAGGGTATGAAAGTAAAGTCAACACAGGAAAAGATTTGACAGATGTTAATTAGGAGGCTGCCAGGGACCCATATGCCTTTCCTGTGTGACCTGCTAACCCTTTCCTCGACTTCTCTGTTAGCTCTTTCCCCAGAGGTAATCACCGCTTTGGCAGACACACACTGTCAAGAACAAAAATGCGAGACCCTAAGTGGAGAAGGCCAAGAGGTTATCACTCCCAATGTAATAATAAACTAGCATGAAGGGGCAAATGATTTCTTTTTTAATTTTTATTTATTTTTATATTTATCTTTTTGCCCCACCCCAGTTGAGATGAAAGAGCACACACAAGTGGGGAGTGGGGCAGGAAATGGGGATGGGGGCGGAGGGAAGGGCAGAGGAAGAGGGAGAAAGAGAATCTTAAACAGGTTCCATGCCTGGCATGGAGCTCAAGTAGGGCTGATCCCAGGAACCTGAGATCATAACCTGAGCTAAGATCAAGAGTTGTTCACTCAACTGACTGAGCCAGCCACGCTCCCCAAGCATGTGGCATTTCTTTGACAGCTCTTGCCAAGGAGAGCTGTCCTTTCTCTGCTGGCGCCTAGCAGGCTGCTGTCCTCGTAGCTGTGTCTGCTGTGACGGGCCGTGCAGGAAGAGGAGAGTGATATGGGGGAAGGGGGTCTCCAGGCAGGACATGGCACAGGTTGCGCTCCATTCCCGTGGCCTGTACACTGCCATGGAAGACCTCCAGATGTGGGAGCTCCCAATTGGTAACTAGACTGGCTGCAGAGTATCACCAAAAACAGTGTGGGGACTGAGGGGACCAGTAGCAGTCATAGCGGGGATGGGCAGCCAAGCGGGCAGTCTCCTCCACTGGGGAAAAGGGGTCAGTCTACATGGAACCTGAAGGTAGCACACATCCATGTTAGCATTTTCTTTTTTTTTTTTTTAAAGGTTTTCTTTTTATTTTTTTAAGATTTTATTTATTTATTTGTTAGAGAGAGAGAGTGAGTGAGCACAGGCAGACAGAGTGGCAGGCAGAGGCAGAGGGAGAAGCAGGCTCCCTGCCAAGCAAGCAGCCCGATGTGGGACTCGATCCCAGGATGCTGGGATCATGACCTGAGCCAAAGGCAGCTGCTTAACCAACTGAGCCACCCAGGCGTCCCCATGTTAGCATTTTCAAGACCCTCCCCTAAGCTGTCTTTTCTATCCCTTCTTGCTCCAGCCAGTCAAGGGGAGGAGACGAAGAACTGCCCCCTGAACAGACTAAACCACTGTAACTTCCCTAAAGGGACTGATAAATCACAGGGCAGCACTGAAGTTGCTGAAGATGCTGGGGTAGGTGCAGTAGTATGGGATGTGTATGAGTGCAGTGAAGGGGAGCACATGCAACAGCAGGTTATTTCATTTTTCGCAGTAATTCCACCTCCCTACATTACGACTTGTCTGCTAACCTAACTCTAAAATATCTGATTGGTTCCAGGTGCAGCAGTTACAGCTCCATACTAAATTTAGTAAAAGTGAAACAACCCCATGTTATTTTATGCAGAACCCTGAAGTAGGTGGTTGGGGAGTAATTGAAGATATGAGTCGAATCTTGGTTAGGCCACGTGAATGTTCTTCTAGAATTGGCTTTGGGATTCGGATGCGAGTTTGAAAATGTTCTTTTAGCAACAGCTTCATCTTTGAAGCAATTGCTGTATTGGAATAGAAGCTTTTGGGGAATAACAGAGACCCCAGATCTTACAGCTGTGATTGGGATAGGACTTAATTGAACAAGCATCAGCTGAAACCATAACTTTACCCACAATACAATATTTGAAGAAAGACAGGAAGTTTCATAATCTTCCACTCCACAGCACACAAAAAATTTGAGTCTATTCATAGATGAGGTAGGAAAATAGAGAGGCAGATGTGCTATTTTTGGGATCCTAACAAGGAGAGGATTCCTGTCTAAAGAGAGACAGTTTGGTTTAGCAAATTTACAGACAAGCTTCAACGTGTAATATTCTCAGGTCATCTAAAGCCTGTGCTACTTGTCCAAGTCATCTGATATGGTATAAGAAAGTGAGTGCATTTCCATGTGTTTCTACAGATATGAGTTCATTGTAATATTTGGTTATGAGAGCGGTCCATTTTTTCCCCCAAATTAGATTAAACCTGGGTACAAATTTCTTGTTCATCAGAGCAAAGAGAATTCCATTGCATTGTGTTTGCAGGGGGGAGGAATAGGTAAGAAGGTAATAGAGGGTATTTTTTATGTTTGGGTGACATAATAATTCCAGAGAAGTTCAGCTAGCTCCAGAAGTGGCGGAAAGGCCTGGTCCTTATTTCATGATCCCTAGTATAAGGGGACATGGCCACTATTATCACCTTGTCCACATAGGGGCAAATGACACAAGCACTCTGATTTTGGCCCTGCTGGGGCTTAGATTCCCGGTGGAAAAAATGAGACTCACATACATGTGACTAGATAATGTGAAAGTAGTTAATTAGATAATCCACAATAGAAGGGCTCTAAGAGTACAAAAGGGTACTGCTTCTAGATGGGCTGGTTGGATCGGATTGGGTAAGAGATGCCGGTGGCTTGGGGAAAGGTTAATGTTTGTTTTAAGGCAGGATAACCTGATACATTACTTGTTCTCCTTGAGGGAATGAGAGGCACCTTTTTTCCATCCCCATCCCAAGGACGCAGACAGACTTTCCTATTCTGACAGAGCCTGGGCCTCCTTGCCTTGGAAGTTCTTTTGCAGCTTGGCCTCAAACCATGAAATAGAATTTTCCGGGCTTCATAAGCAATTAACTCCTCCTTCCCAGTCTTCTTTTATTAGGGATGTGGAGACTCAGTGAAAGAAAGAGGAGAGAGCCTGGTATTGGGCGTTGACAGATAGGGTTAGCTTCTCAGTACTGGGAAGATAGTGGGGTTTTGAGTTAAAGGCCTGGGCCTGGCTTAGATCTGGATTGGAGAGGGGGGTGCCTGCAGATGAGGCTAAGGTTGCCCGGTGCCCTGAGTCCCTGAAGGCAACAGTAGGGTTAATGAAGACACCTGCTGCGCAAGGCACTTGGCACCTTTGATCTTGTCCTTCTTCCTGGTGCCTGTCCCTGACTCAGCACATGCCCGAAGCAGCACATCTGAAATTCTATCTTCACATATCCTGGTCTGCAGTGCATTTCCATTGCAAAATGGGAAGATCAGGGCCCATCATCGCTCATACTTTTGCTGGCTGGCTGGAGAGTGGACTGTTACAGCTAACAAAGAAGCAAGAAGTAAGCCCCACCCACTTCCCACTTAATCAGTTTTACCACTTACACCCCAATAGTCTCTCACACTCCTATTTCAGAGAAACTAAAAAATGTTGGGGTTCACATCAGTGACTTCTACGCTGCCAACCCCTAAAGGGCATAGCCAAACCAGGTAGATCTGGATTTGGAAAAGGTGGGGGATAGGTATAAAAATTCTCAGAACAATAAAACAGGAGTCCATTTTAAATGGAGCCTCTGGGGATTATTCATAAAAGGCTTTAGAAACCCAGAGGATTTTAGACACAAATGGAGATGTAGAGGGCATCTGGACTGTCCTCTTTCCATTTTCTTCAACCGCTGTCTCCGTTTATAAATGGAAAACTGTAAGGAGGCAGATGTCAGGGAGAGATAGTCAGGCAATAAATAGTTTACTCGCAATTGCAAGGCTCCAAAGAGAATTGTAAAAACCTGAGCCATCCCTTCATTCAGGGAGAAAGTTTTCAGGATGAAATGGAAAATCAAAACTCTATTTGAAGAAATTAGCTTTGAGGATTGAAAGTCAAAGTGGACCCGCTGTTTGTTGGAGCTGAAAGAATGACTTACATTTGTGACTGAGACCAGGGCACCACAATGATATGATCCAATGACCACAGCCCCAAGAGGAGGGACTGGCTTGTACCTCACCTTCTGCTTTGACACACACTAACCTCTTTGGGCTCTAAGCTGACAGAAAACTCCAGACTGGATGAAAGGAGCACCTTTAAATATGTCTAATCTTTCACAGTTTGGTTGACCATAGCTCTGTCTCCTTGATCTTCTATCTAGACATAGAATCATCTGGACACCTTTTAATTCTGCATTCTAGATCCATTGGTCTCTGGAGTTGGGACCTAAGGATAAGGGTTGGGGCACTCCCGCATGAGGCTGAAGTTGAGACCAAACATTACGCTGTCCCATCTTTTTCCAATATCATCATTGGAAACCTTCTAGAATCACAGTCCAGAATGACTGGCAACTCTTCAAATGATAATTTTTAGCAGGCATCAACATTATTTCTTTTAAATAGCAAGAGAAAAAAGACAGATAAAAAGACACAACATAATGGGAGTGTGTAGGTAGCAACTCTGTACTTTCTCCCCAGTTTTCATGTGAAACTAAAACTGCACTCTCTAAAACATGTATTTTTAAAAATCTTGAAAACTCTGGAAGTCAGTTTGGGGCACTATAACAGAAAGACTAGAGACACGGTGGATTATAAACAACAGAATGGAGGGGAGGAGTCAAGATGGCGGAGAAGTAGGAGGCTGAGACGACATCAG
>RCUC01146787.1:0-76688 GCA_003697995.1 Taxidea taxus jeffersonii | reverse complement strand
AAAAAAAAAAAAAAAAGAAATTAAATTAAAAGGTGACTTTTATCATATGTAAATTATACCTCAATTTAAGAAAATAACACACCATTAGAAAAGATACTGAAAAGAAAACAAAACAAAACAAAAACCCTGGTTTTAATTGTTATTAATTGGTTAATTGGTGTTAATTCTTTCTTAACCATTTGGTAGAATTCTCTAGTAAAACCATCTGAACCTGGAGATTTCTTTCCTTCCTGAGAGTTTTTAAATTTTGAGTTTAATTTTTTCATAGTTATGGGGCTATTCAAATTATTTGTTTCCTATTGGGTGAGTTGTGGTAGTTTGTGTGTTTTGAGGAATTAGTACGTTTCATCCAAGTTTCCAAATTTATGTGTAGGACTGTTTGTAATCTTCACTTATTATCCTTCTCTTGTCTGAAGTGCTAGGCCCTGTTTCATTCCTGATACTGCTCATTTGTGTCTCTTCCCTTTTTTCTTTGCTATGGATTTGTCCATTTTACTGATACTTGTGAAGAACCAGCGCTTGGTATTTAAAATTTCATTGATTTTTGCTCTGTATTGTTCCTTCCTTCTGCTTTAGGTTTATTTGTTCTTCTGTTTCTAGATTCTTGAGGGTGGGAACTTAGCTTATTGATTTAAGACTTTTCCTCCTTTTTTAATGCATATAGTTAGTGCTGTAAATTTCTCAACACTGCTTTAGCTGTGTCCCACAAATTTTGATAGGTTGTATTTTCATTTTCATTCAGTTCGGTATACCTTTTTATTTCCTTTGAGACTATCTTTCTGACCCATGAAATATTCAGAAGTGTGGTGTTTCATTTACAAGGGTTTGGAGATTTTCCTGTTATTTTGATTTCCAGTTTGATTCCATGGTGGTTGAAGAACACACTGTTTCAATTTTTAAATAAATTGTACTGATGAGGGGACAGTTGGCTGGCTCAGTCGGTTAAGTGTCTGCCTTAGGCTCAGGTCATGACCCCGACTCCTGAGATCGAGCCCCATGTCAGGTTCTTTGCTCAGCGGGGAGTCTGCTTCTGCCTCTGCGCCTCCCCCTGTTCATGCTCTCTCTCTCTCTCAAATAAATAAATAAAATCTTTTAAAAATACCTTTAAAATAGCTTTAACATTGATGTTCACTTTATTGCTCAGGATATGGTCTATCTTGGCATATATTCCATAGGCACTTGAAAAAGCGTACATATACATATTTTTGCTTTCTGTATCTTCTTTCCTGAGGTTTCAAGATTCCTTCTTCCCGTTTCCTTTCCTTTTTTTAAAATACTTTTTAAAAAAGATTTTATTTTATGTAATCTCTACACCCAATGTGGGGCTCACTCACAACCCCAAGATTACACACTCCACTGACTGAGCCAGCCAAGTGTCCCTACTTTTCCTTTTTGATTAGAGAACTTTCTTTAGCTGTTCTTTAGGGTAGGTCTGCTGGTAAACAGACTCTCTGAGTTTCCTTTCATCTACAAAATGTCTTGATCTCCTTTCATTCCTGAGGGGTATTTTCTCTGAGTGTGGGAGCCTAGGTGACAATTACTTTCTTTAAGCACTTGAAAAATACTGTGCCACTTTCTTCTAGCCGCCATGATTTCTGATGAGGAATCTGCTCTCATTTGAACTGTTTTTCCCATATAGGTAAGGTGTCGTCTTTTTTTTTTCTTGCTGCTTTCAAGGTTCTTTTTTTCTTTAGTTTTCAGAAGTTTGATTAGGATGTATCTTGGTGTGGGTTTCTTTGGATTTATCCTGTTTGGCATTCACTGGGCTTGTATGTACATCTATAGATTCATGTTTCTTGTCAAATTTGGGAAGTCTTCAGCCATTGTATCTTTGAGTACTTTCCCATCCCCACCTCCTTGATCCTCTTTTTGGTGCTTTGATGGCACCTCATCATAGCCCAGCAAGGATAGAAATCAAGACCCCCACCCCAATCCCCACCCCCACCCCAACATTTGCTGACAGGTGAGGGTGGTGTTTGGTTGGAGTAAAGGAGTTATTATCTGACAGTTTTCTGGCTTGCTAGGCTGCCCCTTCCCCAGTCCTTTGGGTGGAGACAACAGGCTTTTATCGGGGATTTATTTTTTCCTGTCTGTCCATTGGTGTGTCTGGATTGGGTTGCTGGCTTCTTTAGCTCCAAGTCTAAGATATATGAGGCAAACAAACAGGCAAGGCAGATAAAACGAAAAGCCAAGTAACTCAACTGTCATGCCATTTCTTGGGTCCTGAGGTCCATACCCAGTCTACCTTCCTGTCTCCAATGTATCAAGTCTTCTTTTATATTTTATATGTAATGTCCAGGGTTTTTTTTTAAATCAGTCTTTTTTTATAATTGATATATTATTGTCTTAAATTGAGATATATTTACATACCATAAAATTCATACCTTTAAGCAGTTCAGAAGTTCTTAGTATATTCACAGAGTTGTGACTCTATCATCATTCTAATTGCAGAACATTTTTGTCATCCCCAAAAGAAAGCCCATATCCAAGAGCAATCACTTCCCATTCCTTACCTTTTCCAGTCCCTGAAAACCACCAGTCTACTTACTGTATCCATAAGTTTGCCTATTCTGAACATTTCACATAAGTGGAATCATGTAATATGTGGCCTTTTGTGTTGGCTTCTTTCAGTTAGCATAATGGATTCAAGGTCTGTCTGTGTTGCAATATGTATCAATACTTCATTATTTTTTACTGCCAAATAATATTCTATTATATAAATATATTCCACATTTTGTTTATCCACTTGTCAATTAATAGACATTTTGGTTGTTTATACTTTTTAGCCACAATGCTGCTATAAACATTAATGCACAAATTTTTGTGTGAACATATGCTTTTAATTCTCTTGGTTATATACCTAGAAGTCACATAAGACCATATGTGGTAACTGTGTTTAATTTTTTGAGGAACTGCTAAACTGTTTTCCAAAGCAGCCGCACTACTTTGCATCCTCACCAGTAATGTACGAGGGCTCTTTTTCTCCACATCCTAGATGATGCTTGTTACTGTCCATCATTTTGATTATAGTCATCTTTGTGGATATGAAGTGGTATCGCATTGTGGTTTTGATTTGCATTTTCCTAATGACTAATGATGTTGAGCACCTTTTTATGTGCTTACTGGCATTTGTGTATCTCCTATAGAGAAATACCTATTCAGATCATTGGTCTAGTTTGTACTTGTTGTTGTTGTTTTTTTCCTATTGCTGTGTTATAAGAGTTCTTTTACATAGACTGGATACTAGATATCAGAAATAATGATTTATAAATACCTTCTCCCATTTTGTGGGTTGTCCAGTGTTTTTGTTGTACTTAGCTGAAGGAGTAAAGTACATCTACCTCATCTTCCTGGAGTCAGAAGTCTCCCAAACTAGTTTTAGAATAGCTTTTGGAAAGTCCAAAGTGTACTTCATTGCTTAAAACTCAGTATTTTATAAAGTCAGTGTGGGACTATGCTAGTGTTCGATTTTTTTTTATTGTTGCTGACATTATTTTGAAGCCAATTTCAGGGGAGGGTTTTAATGTGTTTTTTTTTTTTTCTATGACTTACCTCCTTGTGTATTCAGAGAAAGTTTCCACTTGATAAGCCATGGCCTATTGGTTATGTGCCATGATAACATGTCCCATTAGCTCTCTGGGTAGCCATCAGGGCCCCGGGCACCCAGCATGTACACCAGCATTTTGTTCAAATATTATCATTTATATGTGTACCAACAGGTGCAAAGGGTGAGGAGTCCTGGTTAAGAGAGCACAAGAGTAACCTTATAGCCCCTTGAGAGTAAGGAGCCCCTGTCTATGGTACGTTTTTAAGCTCTGCAATCAGAGCAGTGGAAATAGGGCCAGGTGTGAGTGAGCATTCTTGATTTCTAGGGTAAATAGATGGGTCTTTAATCTTTTCTTACCAAACAGTGAGCAATTCAGACTTAATCACAAGGAATCAAGAATTGCGTCTTCACCCAGCCTTCACCCAGATCACCTCCTGAGTTCTTTCGAAGACTGCTGTCTTCTTCCTGGGTAAAGATTATTTTTGATTTCTATTCTTCTGACTCTACTTCTCCTATAAACCCAAACACTGCTGTATAGCCACGCTAGAAACAGCAGAACCATTTTGAACTTCAAATATTTCTTTTGTTCCATAGGTGCCTGGGTGTCTCTTACCGGCTCCCCAGCCTTGCCAGCCAGTGCCATGAATGGATTATGCTTCTGACGAAATCCCTGACGGCGTTTTGTTTGGTCTCCACCGCAGGGTTCTGGTGTAATCTCAAGCACCGTTTCTGGGTTTCCGTTCTGCAGCACCACAGGCTGATGAAGAGACACTTTCCAAACCACAGGGCTCTCCCTTTGTCAGTGTCCTGCACTCTTTTATCGTCTGCATTAGCCTCTGATTTCAGTCTCTAGCCAATCTAATTTCAAATGTCTCCAGTTTTCTAAAATTCTGTAGACTTTTCTCCACCTTATCTCTTCTAGCCTTATTTTCAATTTTTTAAAAATTCATATTACTCTTGTTATCGCCACAGAAACTAGTCATTTTCTTTTTTTCTTTTTTAGTCTCTACTCTGCCTGAATATTTGCTAATAGCCTTGATCTTAAGCACTCAGACTCATTACAGACAAGGTACTCTTCACTTTTATTTAGTATTTAATTCTGTTTCTTATGTCAAAGGAAGAAATGTATGTGAAAGCCTTTTATAAACCAGAAAGCACTATACACTCATATAACTTACTGAGATTAACAAAGGACCACTGTGCTTCTTTTCACGCTTTCTGCTCCTTCTGAGCCAAAGAACTTCTCAGTAGAGGAGGGAAATATTGAAGAAAAATAAAGCAATGGAGTTGTCTCTTAGCAACTGAGTTCATGCCTTATAAATCTTGCCCACTTTAGATTGCTGCTGCTCAAAATCATTTGCTTTCCTTACTGGCTCAGTGCAAATAATGTTATTAAATTATAGGAAAACAAAGGGAAAAAAATCTAACGAATGAGTCACTCCGTTTATCGACTGTGCTCTCTCTTGCGTAGCACTGTTGATGTAGTTGGGTTGTCTCGTTCTAATTGCAAAACTTTTTTATGTATATAAATATATATGTGTATATATGTATGTGTGAGTGTATACATATATAAAAATGTGTGTGCGTGTGTGTGTAGGTATCTTTTTTTGTCATTTAAATTATAAACTTAGGTAGAAGCTGAATGCCACCTTATACATTTCAAGGTTACCCAAGTCTTGAAATAATATGAATGTCACATAGATAGTACATAACATAAACTGTGATAATGATCAAGTTGTGCATAGCTTAAAAAAAATCAAGTATCCAAAAACTCGAGCCAAATTGGGGGCATGATAATTTGTGTTATAAAATAATTCATTATAAGGATTCTTCAGATAGTAGATCTTCATAGTATATTTCACTTAGCAAATAATTCCAAGTACCTTTTGTGCTAGACAATGGAAGAGATAAAGATTCCGTGTGTGTGTGTGTGTGTGTGTGTGTGTGTGTTTGTAAATAGTCTTTGGCTTTCACTATCAGAAGGTAGATAAGACTTGCACACAAATAAGGCCGTATGATGATAAATTCCTTGTGAGTGGTGAGCTGAGTCTGTAGAAGTTCAGAGGAGGGAAAGGTCACTTCCAGCTGGGTGAGCTATTATGATTACATGGACAAGATGACATGTTAGAGAACAGAAGACTAACGGAGAGTTTGTCAAGTTTAGTAATTAAGGCAAGATTGAAGAGGCAGGTAAGATGTTGGTGCTTTCAGCTCTAGAACAAGGAGTTTAAACTTTAGTCAGGAAGCAATGGGGAGCCACTGACATTTTTTTTTTTTAATCAAAGTCTTGTCTTGGAAAATTTATCTAGCAGTAATGTGTAATTTCAGTTAAAAGAAAAGAACTGGTTTGCTGATAGTCTTTTATGCTCCTTTTGTATGAAACAAAGCTGCATTTATAAGTAAGCCAATTATAGAGTTGATTCATTTCTAGTCTTTTTAGGAGGTAGTCAAAAGCCTGTTTTCAGATGCAATTAGATCCAGTAAGTTAAGATAGGAGTTAAGATAGGAGTGTTCTATGAAGTGGGGTAAAATACTACATTTCATACTTTCTTTTTTTTTTTTTAAAGATTTTATTTATTTATTTGACAGACAGAGATCACAAGTAGGCAGAGAGACAGGCAGAGAGAGGAGGAAGCAGGCTCCCCGGGGAGCAGAGAGCCAGATTTGGGGCTCCATCCCAGGACCCTGGGATCATGACCTGAGCCGAAGGCAGAGGCTTTAACCCACTGAGCCACCCAGGCGCCCCACATTTCATACTTTCTAAAATCATTTTTAAGGATCTTTCATGGCAGGCATCCTAGTGTCTTTCTCCAGCTGAAACAATGCAGAGATTCCCCATTTTCTCTTTTCCCCCACTGCTTGGATAGAATGAATGTCTATAACGAAAAGACCTTCTTATTGTTTGCCCTCTCAGATTTGTTCTTAATTTTACCAAACATTTGTATACCTCTGCAAAAGACTGCATTTGCCTGCCTTCTCCGTTAGTGGGAGAAACAGGAGGAGCAGCGGCCTACCTCACAGGGTTGGTGTGAGGCCCTGCTGGTACAAAGGCAAAGTGCTGGGTAAATACTCAGAAAATGTTGCTTATTGATTGATGGAGAAATGGGCTTGGTGTTGGCTGGCTGTTGGTGGAAACCTCTGTAGACTGGAAATGCGATGTTTTAATAATAAAGACCATATAATAAGCCTGGCTATTGTCTTCCATGTGTGGTGTGCGTCGGGGAATTCAGAGCGTAAAATGGGTCCCACCTGCTACTATTAGGGAAATCACACTTCCTACATATTTACCTCACAGTGAAACCGTGTTTTTTAAAAGCAGCACACCCGAGAGAAGCAGTATGTTCTCGTGAGCCATATTACAAACCAGGAGGTTGGGAACATTCAGCCTGGCTTAGTTACTCATTTGCTGTGTCACTGAACAAATCGGTGATCCTTTTTGTACCTTGGCCTCCTTTTTTTTTTTTTTTAAAGATTTTATTTATGACAGAGAGAGACAGTGAGAGAGGGAACACAAGCAAGGGGGGAACTGGAGAGGGAGAAGCAGGCTCCCCGCTGAGCAGGGAGCCCTGATATAGGGTTCGATCCCAGGATGGTGGGATCATGACTGGAGCCGAAGGCAGACACTCAACTAACCAAGCCACCCAGGCGCCCCTATACCTCAGCCTTCTGACGAGACCACCTGAAGCTGCCAGGCCAAAAGAAGCTAACTGCTGGGTCAGCAACACACAAATATAGCGGACTCAGGAACACTCCTGACCAAAAGCTGTTATGTAAAATAGTTTAAGAATGAAACGTTTGCCCTGTTTTCTTCCCCCATTGTATTGGCCAGTGGGTTCCCACCTGAGGTCAAAGTTGCAAAGGGAGAAGGGTGTGTGTTGAGGAAGAATTCGTGGCTCCCACTCCAGAAATCTGGTCACATCTCAGGTCACTTCCAGCTGAAGAACCTAAAAAAGATCATATTTGATGCTATGTTGGTCTGGGGTGCTCTTTGAATCTCTTAGCCATTTTCAGGGTCTCTCCTGAGAAGTCTCAGGCCTTTCAGCAGCCCTGACTGCTGTCATGTCTCTGAGCTTTTGGAAGGCCACAATCTGGCTCTAGGGCTACACTGGGTCCTACTGTCTCATCCTGATCTGGACAGTGTGTGTCTTCAGGTGGAAAAAAAAAAGAATAAATGTTTTTAACTCAGTGGAATTTTATTCTCTGATGAATTTATAAGTAAAGATAACATAACATGATGTAAGTTTTTTGTTTTGTTTTGAAGATGTATTTTGGGTTTCAGAGCAAGAATTTTCTCTACTTCTGACCTAAAACATGAAGAAAAGCTCAGGCTAGTCCTTAAAAAACATCAGTTCGTGCCATTAATTGAAAGCATTTCTTTTATCTGAAGTTGGGACTGAATCAGACCAGCTCCTCCCAAAGCTTAAAAGTTAGCACAATTTTCAAAATGAGAAACTTTGAAACAGTTTTCCCCTTTTCTGCTGTATCTTTCGAATGCCAGGCAGAGCTTGCTGTGTTGAATCAAATTGAAGCATGCCCAGTAAAAAATAATAGCCCCTGGCTTGGGAACTAGACCTTTAGTTCGTTTGGAAACCAAAAGGATCCTGGCCCAGTTTTAGTGTATGGAAACCCTCCAAACCACCTTGGCTAGCCCCAGTATTGTAGAACCAGGCTATAGAACACGAGGGCTCAGTGCTCTCCGCAATGGTGGGAATCTGCTGTTATTTCTTAGCAGATCAAATCCATGGTGAATACTAGGGCACTGACTGTGTGGTCTAGTTCAGGCTGCAACATCAGCAAGAAAAATTGAAGACCAAGTTCAGGGAAGCGAGGGAAACCACAAAGACTAAGCAGAGGGCAAGGGTTTGCTTGGGTAGCCACAGCAGCACATTTTAGACATTCAGAGAGATCCTTGCTTCTTTCTTTCTTATTGGCACATTTTCCCCACAGAAAGATTATGGGGGAATAAAGAGAGGAGGAAAGTCTTGACTCAAAAAGGAAAAAAAAAAAAGATTATATAAAGTGATCATTTGTATGGCCTGGGACTTCCTAGTGTTTACTGGGTCTGTACCCTTTCAATATATGTGACCAATACTTTCCCCTTGATTCCTCATCGTTTAACAAGGCTATCTAATCCAAAAGACTGTTAATGTGGCCCATTTACCTACTATGATTCCGTAAGAAGAGGATAGGAAGGCTTAGGGAATACTTGTACTCCATTCTGTTTTTATAGTGTTCACTCATTTTCTTCTACTAAAAGCCCGTTTTATTCTCTTTCTAGGTAGCAGTATGACTAAATACACAGAGAAGCTAGAAGAGATCAAAAAAAGTGAGTAAAACTATTGATGGTCTGGGATAATGGAGCCCTGAAGTTCTAGAAGTCGGTTATTAACAACCTTAGCCCCATCCTACCGCTGACAGGCACGGAGAGCTATGGGAGGCAGGCAAGCCTGGCAGGTGCCAAGGAGGATGTGAGCGACCCATGTACCATCCCAGCCAGCTGCTAAGGTTGTCGCCTGAGGGCCGAGTTGTGCCCAACTGACATCCCACAGGAGATGTTAGTGTTAGAACGCAGAATGAGCTCTCTAGTTAGGCAGTGAGAGTCCGAGCTTCTTGTTTCACTGGACTACAATCTCCATGACCTTTTGCAAGGTCGTGATCTTTCCTGCCTTCTTCGTTTTTTCTATGCCCGAGATAGCAATAATACTACCTCTCCTTTCATAGCCTCCTTTGGCATATAAATTACTTAGTTATTCATGAAAGACATGGGGGGCGAGAGGGAACGAGCTTAGTCTTAAGTGGTGCTGCCATGCCTTCTAAATTCATTGCAGTCTGCTTTCCTTTAATTAAAAATCATATTTCATGCACGTCCTTTTTACAAACTAATCTGCTTCCAAGATAAGCTACTAGTCACCGAGTGCATCGCCCTTGCACAAAATCTTAATTTTTCAACTTGTGTCCAAAATGGATGGAAAGTGTACACACCAAGGCCAGAATGAAAGAAGTAGAAACATCTGTTTCCTAAGATGGATTTGTTCATCTCCTCAGTAGAGGAACCCGGTGCCAGGGGAGTAGTTAGCTAATGGGAGGCAAGAGGCCCTCTAATGGTTCCCAGTTCAGGACTTCACTCTGGTAATACACATCCTTCGGGAAGAGAATATTACAAACCCAGAATTCACCAGAACTTCTGTTTTATAACACAGGCCTTTTAATTTAAATGATAATGTTTCTGCTTCTTTTGAAATGCTGCGGTATTAAGAAACCCCAACCAATAGCGTGGGGACTCAGGGGCGGCTTTATGCTGTGACCCTGCTGGTTGCCGTGTTCAGCTGTAAAGGCTGTTATAGACATTTGTTTTTTCCTGTGTAATGTCACACCATTCTTTTCTTCTTCGATCATTTATATCAAATTTTGTACTTTTATTATACTTTACATTACATAAGTATATACATATATATATATAGAGAGAGAGAGAGCATATTTTACCATTTTAAACTTATTTGGAAAAAATTCTCATTTACTCACCCATGACTCATTGTTGTCATCTTTAGTTCATCCACAGCAGGTAAAATTCAGCTGGCTTGCTTCTGGTTGGGTCTGTGATCTCTTTTGCCTCCTATCCATTCGTAGCTTAGTGTAAGTAAGCACTCATGTCCACACCAAGATTTGTCCTCTGAAAATGTCCCATTCCACCCAGATTGCTGAACCCTGTTTAAAACATTTCTTAAAAGCACAATGTGGGGGCGCCTGGGTGGCTCAGTGGGTTGGGCCTCTGCCTTTGGCTCAGGTCATGATCTCACGGTCCTGTGATCGAGCCCCACATCAGGCTCTCTGCTCAGTGGGGAGCCTACTTCCCCCTCTCTCTCTGCCTGCCTCTCTGCCTACTTTTGATCTCTCTCTGTCAAATGAATAAATAAAATCTTTAAAAAACAAAAAAAGCACAATGTGGTTTCTCTAATATCTAAACTTTAAATGGAGCTTGTCTCCTCACCCTCTACCCCCCCACACACACCCAAATACCTCTAGATAAAGTCCTTGAAAATGTTTGCTTCCCTCTTTAGAAGTTTTGGGCTTCCTTTTAGTAAGACAGAAGGCTCCTCTCACTTTGTTTCACACACTTTGTACTGATTCCCTGACTAGAATTACTTCAGATTCTGGTTTGAGATCTACATTTTAGAAGCTCTTTCCTTCTCTTTGCCCATTTTCTGCTGTAGATGTTCTTTTGGGTCACAAGGGAGGAGAATATTGCCTTGTTTTGTGACACCCTAGACCCCTCACTTTTCTCGGGTTACCTTAGATGCCATGTCTTTCTGTGAAATCACAAACCTTGTTCTCTTACTTCCTTTGATTTGTCTTCCACTGTGAACCCAACTTCCCTTTCTACTAACGTGTTTTAACAGAACCCTGAAAACGCAGAATTCCTTTGTAATCTGAATATTCTTTCTGCTCTGTCTCAGGAAAATAGACACTCTGTGTCTATTGACTGCTCACAAAGCCTATTCTTGGCTTCTGGTGGTTGGATGACACTAGCTGAACCCAGTGTGAAGCATCCTAGATAGTCAGGTCTGTGTCCTTCCAGTAACTCGAGAGAGCCAGCCTGAGACTCCACACTTACCGGAGAAGCAAAACTTGATAACATATCTAAAACTAGGATTTTTTTGTCTTCATCCCAGAGTTTGGGAGAAGCGAGGGTAGCAGAAGCTCCATTCTTAAAGCTCTGTTCGCCCTTGCAAGGACAGACTGAGCTTTCCAAGTCAGCCTTTTTAGTAAACTTTAAAACTTACTAGTAAAACGTCCAGGTTGATCTTTTATCTCTGAGTAAGAATGTCAGAGAGTCCTAACGATGGCTGTCCTTCTAAACAAGAACCAGGTATGTAGAGTTCAGGTTCAAATATACAGCGGGATTCTGAGTGCCTATGAGAGGATCCTAGAAATGCCAGTCAGCAGAATAGAGGAGAGCCTGTTATTCGTTTGAGATCATTTCTACTTTGTCAAAGGGGATTTGGATGGGTACATTTTGTACTGGGAAGTGGAGAAGTATTTCAAACTATGTAACTGTTTATCAGTGGAAAAATGCCACAGAGCAAGCTACTTGAAAATTGTTGACTCTTGATTAGCTGATTTTATTGCCATTGTGATGGACATAAATGACTTTTCGTGGGCAGGTTGGTGGCAGTCTTGGGTCTATGTCCTGGTGGGTCTTAGAAGCTCCTTTGCATCTAGGCTTGTTACCTTGTTGTATCCAGAAGAAGCTATTCTGAGACTTATCTAGAAGTAATGGTTAGTTATTAGCCACCCTGTCTCTCTTTGAGACATCCGAGAGCAGAGACACTTGAATTCATTGTAACAGAGTTTCGATATAG
Organism: Taxidea taxus jeffersonii; assembly: GCA_003697995.1. Taxonomy (NCBI): domain Eukaryota; kingdom Metazoa; phylum Chordata; class Mammalia; order Carnivora; family Mustelidae; genus Taxidea; species Taxidea taxus. The sequence continues at coordinate 64,781 of RCUC01146787.1, read as the reverse complement.
TGACAGAAGTCTAGTTTTTAAAGTACTATTATTTCCTGACTCTTGAGTCATAAGGTATTTTGGTCAACCAAGCTAACATCCTCCAAAGGATTCGTTCTGTGTTGGTTTTTGGAAAATTCATGGAAATGATTAGTAAGACCAGGTAAATAATTTTAAATACCTTTAATCCTTTCCTTTGTTGCTAGGAGTCTCGGTTTATTCGACTTCTACCCTGTGAAGGCCATAGTAATTATCCACCTAACCTTTAGTAATTCGGAATTAATGAGGAAGTACTTAAAGAATCATGGTGCCAATATAAAAATGTAGAGGTGAAGGGAAGCATAAGGGTGGGTGGGAGTTCCATGCTGAAAACTCTTCAGAATTCAGGAAATTTTAAGGAAGCTTAACTTTTAGCATGCCTCTGTGGGACAGATACTAGATGGTGTGAGGATTGGATAAATTTTAAGATCTTTCAATGTGACATGAAGAACTGTTAACAACAAACAAGCGTAAAAGTTGCCCCCATAGGGGCGCCTGGGTGGCTCAGTGGGTTAAAGCCGCTGCCTTTGGCTCAGGTCATGATCCCAGGTTTGTGGGATCGAGCCCCGCATCGGGCTCTCTGCTCTGCAGACAGCCTGCTTCCTCCTCTCTCTCTCTCTGCCTGCCTCTCTGCCTACTTGCGATCTCTATCAAATAAATAAATAAAATCTTAAAAAAAAAAAAAAAAAAAGTTGCCCCCATTTGAGTCATGTCTCAGGACTATCAAGATAGAGCTGAAAAAATAATGATGTTTCAGGATGATTTTTTTTTAACTCTGGTTACAAAAAACACCTAACATAAAATATACCGGTCTTCACCATTTTTAAATGTGACTGCTGCATGAGAGATCTCGGGAACTTTTTCATCTTGGAACACTAAATAGGTGGATTTTTATGCAATTGGAGTTGCAGAGAAACTGATAGAAAAGGTTATCAGCACCAGGCCTAAATTTGTGCCCAGCGCAGTGGTGGTGGTGTTTGAGGTGGGGGGCGGAAGTTGTCCTGTGTCTCCAGCATAATTTGTAACCTCAGGAACAGACCCGTTCCCCCTTCAGGGCAGAGTTAGAATAATAGGGTGTGAATATCTTACCAGCTGTTTGACCTGGGGCAACTGAGCTTCTCTGGGTCTCTGTCCTCATTTGCAAAATGCAGATGTTTATTCCCCCCCCCCCCCCCCCCCCTACCCCCCCCACCCCCGCCTTTGTTCTGAAAAGGATTTAAAGTGTCTTACAAAATGCATGTAATACAACAGTGGTCAAAAGAAAGACAGCAGAGTAAAAGGGGAAAATGGTAAGCAGATAGAAAAAATGCAAGGGGCAAAGTCACCAGACACAAAAGGATGACTTATAAATTGACTTTAGGCTTCCTACCAGCCCAAGCAAAGGTGGGAATAAAAGAGGTGATAAAAATGTGTGGCACACTTTATTTTGACCATACCGTGAGGATCCTATATGAGATAGGATATATAAAAACGAATAAATCACTTGAAAATTACACCGTCTAACTTGATGAGTAGAAAGAATGAGTATCTCTAAGAAAAATATACCTAGAAAATTATTTGTCCTATCCTACTTTTCAGATTATAGATACAAAAAGGATGAGCTTTTCAAGAGACTAAAAGTTACAACTTTTGCCCAGCTGGTAAGTTTAACAGTCCTTTGGAGTAAAGACTCTAATTTGCACTGGTTTATGTATTTCCAATGCCATGCTAGGTAATATTTGCAGAAGAGTTCCTTCTGATTCTTTACAAAGTTCACCTACGGGAGGATTGATGTGTGGTGTGTGTGCTCGCTCAAGGGTAGTATGAACAGTCTTCTTTGGTAAGAATTTTATAAAGTGCACATTCTGCCTTTCAATCATCACACTTACGGCTTAGGTTTTTTTTTTTCCTTGCACCCTTAAATTTAATATTTAGTATCTAGAATGGTGGTCTTTGGATTGTTTAGATGTTTTTCTCCGTGAAACCAGGTGATTACTATGGGCTATTTGTTACTTTGGGAAAGTCACTTTCTTCTTTCATTTGAAAATTACGGGACAAAGTGTCTCTCAAGGTGGATCTTGGGTCTCAGGAGCTGAGCTGTGAAAAGTGCTTTAAAAACTGTGTGTAGGTATACAGTGTTGTGCTGAATATATTTATAATTACATTTATTTCCTTATTGCATGTAAAGTTGTTGATTCAGTTCTGTCATTGTAAGTACTGCACGTTGAGACTGAAATATATATGATTATTTATTCACGTTTCTTGTCCCAAATTGCCCTTTTGGTCTTTTTAGTTTATTACGTGATGTTTTAAATGAACCTTTTTTTTCTGGAACCATCATTTGCGTGCGGTATGATTACCACTCCCAAAATAAGGAGGCCTGAGATTTAGTCTCCAGTGGAGGACATTGATGGTTCCTTAAACCCAGACGTCTTTGATGTTTGATGTTTCCTCGTGTTTTATAAAAGACAGAATTGCCTCTGTTTAAAGACAAACATACATGCATCTATACATTTCATTCTTCTATCAGGTCATCCAAGTTGCTTCCCTATCTGATCAGACACTGGAAGTGACAGCTGAAGAGATTCAAAGGCTGGAAGGTAATGGGAGTTGAGGATGTGGGGTAGATAAGCCATTGACTGTTTGACCAGAGTGCTCGCCCCGTCCGTCTGCCTTTGCTGCTGTGTTCACAGGGAACTGGGACTTTGATTGGATCTATTTGCAATTAGATTGTTACTCTCTGAGAAACACTATCTGGTGCTTTAATTGTTAATTCGTATTTCTTTTCAAAAGCCATCTGGTTTTCTGGCTCTAACATTTGTAGTTTTAAATGTTTTTGATGTGTTTAATATACTAATTACTTTCTTTCCAACAAATATTTTTAGTGCCTTCTCTATACGCACAGGTCACACAGTATTAGGTGCTAGGAGACCACAGAGATGAATAACCCCGCTCTGCTTACATGGAGCTGGTAGCCACAAGTGCACACGCACACACACGTATGTGTGCTGGATGAGGAGAGTGGGAACAGAAGCACAAAAGCACGAAAGTGGCAGAAATTCATAATGGAGAACTGGAGAGAAGCCATCATTTGTTGAATATATATTGCTAAGTACTGCACTCAAGTTTTCTTATTTAATCTTATCAAAAACTCTAGAAGGTACACTTTAGAGATGAGAAGCCCAAGCCTCAGAGGTTACATTACTTGCTCAAGGTGATGCAGCCAGTAAGGAATGGGCTCAGGATCCACAGATCTGCAACTGTCTGGTAACAACCAGTGTCTTTGCTATGGGAGTTCTGAGGAAGGAAAGGTACTTTCCAGTTAGAAAACTGAGGTAGGCTTTCTTAAAAAGCTTTTGAACTGGGCCATAAAGGAGGGTAGTATCTCAACAGGGTGCAAGTTAAAGGTGAGATTCTTGCAGCCTGAGCAAAGGTATGCGGAGAATGAGAAGCTCCGGGCGAGTTTGGGCAGCATGTCATCCAGCCTGGCGGTCGGTCGTGGTCGGGGAGAGGGCGGGGATGGGTGCTGGGTTGGAGATAGGGCCAGGAAGATAGGCTTCTAGAAGCTCCAGGTTTCCTTTCTGAAACAGCAAGTGGAAAATAAAATCTCTTGGTTGTACCCTCATGAAAAAGAATACACAGAGTTAAGGTCTTTATTTTATCCTGAGGTACTCAGCCGTCAATGTGTGGCTGTTCCCTGAAGGGAAATGTGTTCTGTGAAGGTTGATGGAGGCCAGGAATCTGACTTCTGATTTCAAGACAAGTTTCTCAGGAAGTCCGAGCCCTGGTTTTGTGCGACTTAACTGTCGTCTCCCTGGGCTTGTTTTTGTTAGGGAGGATAAAGAGCATCTGACAAAGACAGGAATTTATCTTTGACAGATGCCTCTCACACAGCAGAGAAATAAGGGCTCTTTGTAACAGAGATAATTGAGTCTCCTCATAGAAGTACTCCCAATTTTAACCTGGTTATATAAGTACCTGGATTTGGTCCTTTAATTCATTGCAATTGCAGCACTGGAACATATGGGCACATGCAATTTTCTCTTCTGAGATGAATTTGCACAGCAAAATAGGCTCTTATAAAGTAGGACACCATAATGTGTGAGTAATATTAGTGTTTTTCTAGTGCTCTACACAGAATAATAACTCACTCAGGAATGCTTGTAGAACAGATTGTATGCATATTGGCTATTTTTGAAGGAATAAAAAAAAAATCTCCTTTTGTAATGTTTATTGTTTTTTCCTGACTTAAAAGTATATTTCTAGAAAATTAGAAAATGGCAAAAAAAAACCTATATAAAGAAAATTAAATAATCCCTGCTAACATTTTGCTCTATTTTCCCCCTAACTGCCCAGCCAAATCCCTTCTCTTTGTGCATATTTGTGAATTGTGCTGTTTCAAATTAACATTTTATCATGCATACTATCCTATGTCATTAAATGGGCTTCAGAACCTGAATTATGAAGGTTGTATTGTCATATGATGCCTGTCCTGTGAGTATACCATAATTTATTTAATCATTCTCCTATTGGACATTACAGTTTTTCTAATTCCTCACTTTTATAAAATAATGCTGTAATGTAAATACATAAACGTCCGTGTGCTTCTGATTATTCCCTGAAGATAAATTGCTGCAGATGGTCAAAGGATAGAACCGTTTGAAGATGCTTGATGATGATTCCACATTATCTCCTGTTTGCATTCCCAACAAATAAATGAGAAGACCTGTTTCTCTTCATCCTAGGCATTGCTGAATAATTATCATTTTGGCAAAAGTTTGCTAATTTGGTAGATGAAAAGTGGTCTCTAATAATTTTCCTTTGAATCTCTCTGATCATGAAATCGACCTTTGTTGTATGTATGTATTTGTTGGTCATACCTGTTTCTTCTGAGAACATTACATGTCCTTCCCCATTTTTTTCCCCTTGTGGTATGTTCATCTTTTACTGATTTATAAAAGCTCTGTATATTAGGGTATCTTTAAATATTGGAAACCAGGATAGCCTTGAAAATGAATGAGAAAAAGCTTTACTTAATGATTTGGGACAGTTTTCAAGCTGTATCATTAAGTAAAAATAAAAAACAACAAAACAAAAAACCAAATAGCGAATACTGGTAGAGCAGTATGAATGGCATTCTCCTGATATGTAAAAAGGGGAAGAAATAAAATAGATGTTAAAGTCTGGGGTTATTTTATTTCTGGAAGGAGACATAAATCTATGAAGGTAGTTCCCTTGGGAGAGGAGCCTGAGGGCCTATGGGTCTGCAATAGGAAGGGACTTCCCTTTCCCTATTAATAGTTTTATCTTGTTTGCATTTTTACCTTGTGCACAAGATCTTTTTTCAATTAAAGCACTAGTTAATTAAAAAACACTTTGTAAATTAAGTATATTAACCTTTTCTCATGCATCTAGGCCATAGATATTTTTCCTAATTTGTTACTCACCTTTTAATTTTCATGTTGGTTTTTGACATACACGAGGTTTGTTGCATTTTTACAAGATTAAATCTCTTAGCCTTTCATGTTGTGTTTTCTTTTATTGCCTTAGGCTCATAAAATCCAAAACAAGATAAACGATTCACCTATACTTTCTTCTATTAGCTTCGTTGTTTGTTTGTTTTCCTACATCACCCTATCTGTTAATATTTTGGTATATGATGTGAGGGGGTTTTCTAAATTTGATTTTTCTAGATAGTAGGCACAATATCCCACCATCATCTATTCAGTTGTTCTCCCTTTACCCACTGATTTGTGATGTTACCTTTAACATATATATTAGCTTTTTATGTATATTCTGGGTTTTATTTCTGTGTTCTCATATTCCATTGTTCTGGTTTGTGGTTCAGCATTCTTTTGGTCATTTATTTTTGCAATATATGTTACTATTTGCTAAGGCATAGTCTCTAAATTACCCATATGTATGTGTGCGTGTCTGTGTGTGTGTATATGATATAAATATAGAATATTTACATATATTATGTATATATAATATTTTATATATATAAATTTTTTTTCTCTCTCATCTTTAAAATCCCTTTAAACTTTTCAGAAATCCCATTGGGAATATGTTAGGTCTAAAAATTAAGTTTGGAAGGGATTAATATAATTTCACTTTTAGTCAGCCAGTCAGGAATGTGAAGGTACACCACTGTCTTCATTCAGGTTGTCTTTAATGTCTCTTAAGTAAAATTTTTAGAAGACCTAAAAAGGATGTAAGTTTTTACAGGTCCTTTACATGTCTTAACAGGCTTATCTTCAAGGAGACGATATCTTATATTTGCAGTTGTTACTGTAAATGAGATGCTCATCATAATCCTTTCTAATTGGCATATTAAAAAAAATAGTTTGTTAGTATTTCTTTTTTTTTTTTTATTTAACCACATACTTATTTCCCTTATCCTCATAGGATTCTTCTGAAGTTTCTAGGTATATATATATATATACGTATATATATATATATCATATGCAAAATAAATGTTAATATTCTCTTTAATAACTAGGCCTCTTAGTTCTATTTCTTCTCTTGCTGTACCAGTTAGAATAGCAAATTCTCAGACTTTTTGGTATAGTCTCCCTCCACACTCTGAAATTGAGGACCTCAAAGAATTTTGGTTTATGGGCATTATATCGGCTAATATTTAGGATATTAAAATTTTTAACTGAAAACTTAAAAATATTCATTTACTATTTCATTTATAGTGATACTGAACCCATTGCAAACATAAATAACATTTTTATGCAAAATAGTTGTATTTCCAAAGCGAAAAAGAAGTTTACTGAGCATAATATATTTTTACATTTTTTGGTAAATCTTGATGTTTGATTGAATAGTAGACAGCGGATTCTCATGGCTTCTGCATTCAGTCTGTTGCAATATGCTGTTTGGGTTGAAGTACATGGAGAAGATTTAGCCTCACATGGACCTGTAGTTGAAAAAGGGAGAATCTTTTAATAGCCCTTGCAGATAATTGTGGATCACATCTTCAATACTATACCAAAACCTGACAACCCATAGCTTCTTAAAGGTTAGTTGTAATGTGGAACCTGAAACCATATCAATGCGGGTCTCATACTCTGTTCCATTAACCCCATCGGTCTGTCATGTACTTTGAATTAATCTGCTTACCCATGCATGATTTTATAACATCATCCATTGGTCATTTGGAAAAGATTGATTCACCGAATTATGAAGATCTTCCAAACATTGACAAATTTCATTCATTATACAATATCCAAAAAAATCATATTTATTAAACTCACCACCTATCTTATCAGAAAAGTCATTAAGTACAGGGAGGCAGCCAAGCTCCTGATGGCATGAACAGGGTTTCCAAAATTCTGACTTTTTTTTTTTAATTGAATCATTACAACAAACATTGCAACAAATCATTACAACAAAAAACTGATGCCATCAGTTGTTTTCCTTGAAATGACAATCCGCTTAGATCATTTTTGAGAAAATGTCTGCCACATGCATGAGTCTAAGTAACTATAATTTTTCTGTCAGTTTTCCTTCCAAGTAAAAATGGTGTTCAGGGCAAAAGCAGCACCAATCACACTAATACTTTCCCTTGAGACAACCGTGGTGCATCTTGGTTTAGAGCCGACTTGCTATATACGGACTCCCCGTTTCATCCCCAGAATATTCAAAAGGTTTGTACTTAAAGATGAGATTTAATAGAATCATGATTAGGGCTTCATCGGGGACTTTTTCCCAACATGACTGTCCTATTTATGAACCGAGCGCGTCCTTGATGGTGAACAAATATGACGGTCACTAATAAAACTCGGTGCCGCGGCTCCGATTGCGGCTCAGGTGCTCACAGTTGTAGCCCCCATCACTTTGGCACCATTCGTGCAAATAGGAGAGACCTCGTGGGTGCCTCTGAATGGGTCTTGGGGACTCCTGGGGTCCTAGATGTTAGAACTTCCGGGACAGTTTTATAACCATGATGGAATTTCCCTGTCTTGACCTAATTTCAAGGGGACTGCCGCACACGGGAATACACTCGAAGGTCAACATCACTTATTTATCCCTTTGCAAATCTTAGACCATGAGTCCTCGACGACTTCAGAACCTGACGACAGGGAAATCGGTGCCAGGACCAACGGGAAGGGGAGCCCCGGGGAGCAGTCGCCAAGCCCCATGCAGGTCCTAAGCAGCACAGGAGCAGGGGACTCCAACCGCTCGACTCTGCAGAGGTAAGCTTATCGCTCATCGGGTCCAGGGTTTTCCCTGCATTTGACTTCATACTCATCTGGATACCAGTTTCAGTGATTTAGTCACCGTAGAAACAGACTGGCAGTGGTCTGTATTGAAGTAAGAGGACACCCGCATTTTCACCCCAGCCCTTCTAATTTTCTCTTGGTATAAATGCCACCGCCTGAATCTTTTCACAGCATCTTAGCGAAGGTGAGAGTATATTGCTAGGAGAACATTCATTTCCATTCCCTAATTCCACTCTTCTCAGCCTTCCTGGATGCAGGTTTGCTATTAGGACTTAGCTTTACAACTACTATCTTCTGATTCCCACTCCCGCCCCCTTTTCTGTCTGCCGCAGCTTATAATTACCCTGTCTGGAATCAGAAGAAAAATAGAGTGCCATACGCCCTGCTCTGATATTACGCAGGTGCGAAGGAGCGTGAAAGCAGCCTCTGGCGTCAGTTCCCCAACTGCACGGGACTGGTCCTCCTTGCTGCATAGACTACGATGCAACACTTTCTCACAGATATTAGGTGTTGATTATAGGTTGGTGCTGATTTTCAGCACACGACCAGCCCTTCTACAAGCAAAACAGCTGTGCCAAAGAAACTAGGTCTGCTAGAGAAGGAATTGCTATCATCGGTACCACTATTATTTTTTTAAGATTTAATTTATTTGAGAGAGAGAGCACAAGTGGGGGGAGGAGGGGCAGAGGGGGGAGGGGGAAGCAGACTCCCCACTTAGCAGGGAGCCCCATGCGGGGCTCGATCCCAGGACCCTGGGATCATGAACGCAGCCAAAGGCAGACATTTAACCGACTGAGCCACCCAGGCGCCCCAGTACTGCTATTTTTTTTTTTATAACTATTTTATGCAAGAACTCTAAAATTGGAATTAACAACGTGGACCAACAAGACTTCCACTGAGGGTGCAGCTTCATGGGGAATAGATTTTCTTCTTCTTTGGTGCGACAGAATGTGCCCTCGCGGGCATCTAGTTACAGCATTAACAGGTCTGAGTGCAGAATTTGATTTCCCTCGCGGGGAGAGGAGCCATCAGGGGACACGTCGTCAGATTTGCCTGGGAAGGGTGTCCTCTTACTTCAATACAGGCATTTCACTCCTTGCCATTTTGTTCTTAACACCCAGTCCTCTTAAGCCTTTGATTCATATTTTTTACCACATTTTGTCTGTAATCTTAATATGGCGACAAGTTTTACGACCTTAGAAACAACTGTCAATGGCGAGCTCGTTCATTTAATCCTAGTGTTTCCTCTGTCTCATTATATGAATGTCACCAAATCTAAAAGCCTCTTCAGCCTCAACACTGTGACCTATAAACTAGGAGTAAGTACAGATAACTTTTGAAGACATTAAGGGTCGAAATACCTATCGGATAGGTCACTGTATTAATAGATGAGAAAATTAAAATGATGTTGGGTTGTTGGTTTTTTTTAAGATTTTATTTATTTATTTGACACAGCGAGAAAGGGAACATAAGCAAGGGGAGTGGGAGAAGGAGAAGCAGGCTTCCCGCTTAGCAGGGAGCCCAGTGCAGGGCTCGATCCCAGGACCCTGGGATCATGACCTGAGCCGAAGGCAGATGCTTAACGCCTGAGCCACCCAGGCACCACATGATGTTGGTTTCTAGTGTATCTAATGTACAGAGAAAGCCTTCCTTTTTCCTGTCCTACCAACCTTATTCTTTCCTGTTTTGTTCTGATTTCTTATACTCCTCACAATTCCATTAGATTAACTGTTGGCCTCTTTCTTTCTCTGAATGCTGTCCTTGTTGCTGGAGGTGGCAGGTGCCCAACGGTTTCTGCCCCCTCAGCCATGCTAATGACCTAGCATGCATTCTCTGAAGGTGAGTATGGATGGACGCCTGGGTCCCTTCCTCGGGGCCCAGGGTGCTAGAATAGGAATCCATACGGCCATGCATTCAGAGGCAGAACTGAGACACCATTTCCATTTTCCTGTTTTTTTGAAGTGCCTTTTGAAAAGACAGTGAGCACTCTCTGACTCTTCTGAAGAAACACATTTGACCTTGAAGGTACTCACCCCTGACTAGTTTCTGCCGACATCCTTTTCACTTGCAGCGTCATCAGTGGTGTTGGGGAACTGGATCTAGACAAAGGGCTAGTGAAGAAAGCAGAGCCCACCACCAAAGACAAACCTTATCCCGACTGCCCCTTCCTGCTACTAGATGTGCGAGACAGAGATTCTTACCAGCAGTGCCACATTATTGGAGGTAAGAGAGAGAGAGGAGGCGTTCTAGCGTCTCACTCCCAAGAACAGAGCCTATTCTGGAGTCCTGGCAGGCTGGGGCCACATCCCAGGCACAGCAGTTAAAAAGATTTTCTGTTGGTGGGATCCATCATGGGAACCTGGAATTGGGCTCTGCCATAATGCTCCTGAGAGAGGCTGGTGACATTCCCAGGTGGCTCTGGGGCCCCGTTGCTAAATGTCCTCGAAGGTGACATGAAGCTTCCTGATGTGTTCATAGTGCCCTGTTTCTCCTCTCTCAAAAAAGTATTTAGGTTTATGGCTCGTGGATTTTGCAAGTATGTTTCTTGGAGCTTTTAAACTTTAAGCCAGCTGGGAATTGGGGGCCAAGTTGTACAGAGAGCTACAAACTGCCTGAGCTTTTTCTTCTCTTTGCAGCTTCCAGTTACCCAATTGCAACTCTGTCTAGAACAATGAACCCTTATTCAAATGACATTCTTGAATATGTATCCTTTGTTGCATTTTAAGGAGTTGGGTGGTTTGAGGACTGTAAGAGTCAAACTTATCATGAATCATGATCCTAGGGGAAAAAAGACTCTGGAAAGGACCTTTGATATTAATTAGCTTACTTAGCATATTTTAGAATTTGGATTCTTAGCTGTTGCTGAGTACCCTGACCAGCCTGGCAGATGCTTCCAAGCCATCCCGCAGTGGGCCAAAAAACATTAGGTTAAAGTCTGTGATCTGTTGAGAGTTAGTCCTAAGACCTTTTTTTCCCCCCAAGAAAGCTTTCCCAACTAAAACTTCAGAGGTAATTTTGTTTTCTTTCTGTTTTAAAATTTTTTCTTTCTTAAAATTTTACTTAATTTTTTTGCTCATTAAAATGACACAAATAGAAAATAATTTAAGCACCGAAAAATATAAAAAAGATTGATAATCGTATAACTGAACAACTGTGATTATGTTTTTTGCATGTTTTATTTCCAGCTGCCTTCTCTGTATTCTTTTTAACAAAGGAGAAGTCATACTGGAGATATAATTTGATATCTTGACTTTTCCTCAGTTCATTGTACAGTGTATTTCTCCGGGCTAACCCAAGCTCTTTATAAACTCCATTTTTGATGCAGCACATTATCTCGTCTTACTCTATACTGTACTGATTTACTAAACTCTTCCTCTCTAATGGGCTTTTAGGTGGGTCTCCTTTTAGCATAAATAAGGCTGCAGTGAACCCATGGGACAGAGAGGTTTTCTATTTCCTCACCTGTGAATGGAGATTGTCATACCTTTCAGGGCCGTGAGGGTAAAAGAGCTAAAGGATGTGGAGCTAGTGACGTCTTGGACCACGGTGATACTTGTTTACAAAAAAAAAAAGAGGGAACCTGGGTGGCTCAGTGGGTTAAGCCTCTGCCTTCAGCTCAGGTCATGGTCTCAGGGTCCTGGGATCGAGCCCCACATCAGGCTCTCTGCTCAGCGGGAAGCCTGCTTCCTCCTCTCTCTCTCTCTCTCTCTCTGCCTGCCTCTCTGCCTGCTTGTGATCTCTGTCTGTCAAAAAAAATAAATAAAATCTTTAAAAAAAAAAAAAAAAAAAAAAGAAAACCAGCTCGTGTAGTTTCCAAGAAAAGAAAAAAAAAAAAAAAAAAAAAGCCAGGGAGTGCTGATGTACAGGGTAAAGAGTGGGGTTGTCCAACGTTCTCTCAACTCAGGAAGGTGACTCTAGACCATTCCTTGTTCCTCGGGGGTTTCTGGGTAGTCTAGTGCGGGCAAACCTTAACTCCTGACTCTTAGAAAAATGCCCACGGCAAGGTCATTATTCTGTATGATGACGACGAGAGGCTGGCCAGCCAGGCAGCCACCACCATGTGTGAGCGGGGGTTCGAGAACCTCTTCATGCTTTCCGGAGGTGAGTGGGCTGTGCTCTGCTTGGGATTGAAAACACAGGTATTTGGACTCACAACCCTTCAACCCCCTCCCCTATCACCCTTTTCCTGTGCATGCTCAGAATTGCCAGTTCTGGAAGGAGAGAGAACCACGCTGGCTGTGCAAGGGGTCAGGAGTTCTGTGAAACTTCCCTTAGCTCCGTCAGCACATATTTTTAATTCCTGAAGTAATGCTGTTGCTATAGGACTCTGGGAGAAAACCTTAATTCGGAAGACTGGAGCAAAAGGATTTCTGGTGGAATTCTCAGAATCCCGCCTAACCATTGACGTTTTCTGATATAGTCTGCTTCATGGTGAAGCAATTAAGATGTCCCGTCCTTGTGTTGGCTCGGACTGGAAGACCAAAGATGAGGAGACATGCAGCCGCCTTCCCAGGCCTTCGCCTCACCATCTTAATGCTGCTTTTTCTGATGTTCTTTCACACCCAGGTCTAAAAGTCTTAGCTCAGAAATTCCCAGAAGGACTGATTACGGGTTCCCTGCCAGCGTCTTGCCAGCAGGCCCTTCCTCCTGGCTCTGCCCGGAAACGATCGAGCCCCAAAGTGCCACCCCTACCAGCTGAGAATAAATGGAGATTTACCCCAGAAGACTTAAAAAAGATAGAATATTACTTGGAAGAGGATCAGGGTCCTGCGGACAATCCTAGTAAGATATTTTGACCTTTAGAGATCGTGTTTTCTGTAGACCTTTGAGATTTGCAGCTTTGAACATCACCTCCTCATACAAAAAGTTTGATCTCTTATATTCAGTCTTAAAATATTTGTAGGGGGTGGGGAGTGTGCGGGTGCTGTGTGGAGAGGGGTGGGACAAGGGGTGGTGATCCCAGGTTGTGGGAAGAATTAGACATTGCATATAGACAGAGAAAGAGAAAGGGTTTATCAGTCGGATAGTATATGTATTTCAGGCCGAGCGGAGGGGCTAAGTTGAGGCACTAGGATTCCCTCGAGCACACTACTTACTTTCTCTTCTCTTTCCCCTAATCCCTCCTGTACCCATTTCTACCAAGAATGAAGGCCAGGCTAGGCTGGTTGGGGATAACAGAGAGGAAGGAAAAAAAAAAAAAAAAGCAAAAGTTCTCTGGGCTTCCTTTCCTCCCTGCCCCTTCCCCACCTTCGAGCTGATCTCAAGGATGAAGAGTAGGTTTTAGCCTAAAGTAGACACTGAATAGGACTTCATTAGCTTAAAAGTGGTTGTACCCTAAGACTTCATTAACTTGAAAGTATACTTGGCAGATAGTACCCAGAGTCATTCTTGAGCTCTGCCCCTGCTTTCTCGCTCCCGCAGGCCGCCTGAGCCAAGCTAACGCCTCCGGAAGAGACTCCAAGGTTCCAGGCATCCGCAGCGGTCAGAGCCTGCCAGCCGGGGGCCCCACCGGCCCCCTGAACCCCCGCTCGCTCAACAGCGGCCACCTGCAAGGCAAGCCCTGGAAGTAAAGACTTTGTCTGTCGTAGTCAAATAAATACAAATTTTCTCCTTTTGGAACCCCTGGGCAGTTCCCAAGTTGGTCATTTTCAGAAACTGCTGCAGAGGAAAGACCCCAGAGTGTGACAGGCCCTCTTCCCTCTGCCCCGGGGCCAGCACTTGCCTGCATCCAGCTCGGAAGGAGTTTTACAAAAACCAGAGGCATGACAGGCTCTAGCGTCCTCCCTATTGTTTACAGAATATTTAAGTTTCTGAAACTGAGCAGGAAAAAAAAAGACAATTTTTTTAGGCCCTTTAAAAAAAAAAAAAGGCCCGGCTTGTATTGGGTCATATCCTGCATTGTTTTGTAAATTCTTCAGTCCCATCTGGTATGTTCTTCCCAGGCAGTTCTTTTTCACTCAGTGATCTTGGTTTCATGAAGATTCTCCAGGTGGACTTTGCAGCAGCCATCTTGGGGGGTGGGGAGGTGGGAGGTGGGGGAGTGGGTGCTTCTCACCTCTCAGCCACCCCCAGCCATGGGCCCACTGGTCTGTCATGAGTTGGGAGGTGACAGGGGACACCTGGAGCGTTGCTCAGTTTTCAGGTTTGCTAGAGCCACCCTCGCACTCCCTGAGTGTCCCTCCCCATTGGCTGTTTTCCTGGAACCAGCCCTGTGACAATGCGTGCTCAGCTGCCTCCCACAGGGCACGAGGGCTCCTCACCAGGACGCCCTGTCTGCCCGACGGTCCTGTGTTAAGGGCCACTGATGCACCCCCACTGCCCACCCCGACCTGCCCCTCATTGGCGGTCGGTCTCCCCATTGTACGTTTCCACTCCCCGGCTCGGGTCTGTCCATCTTGGATGGATAGAAATTATGGCCCCTTGAAAACAGCAGCGTCAGTCCGGGGACCTCAGGCACACAAGGTGAGGACAACTCCATGGTCCTTTGTCAGGGCTGACAGCCCCTTTAAGCCCTCGCTTTAAAATACAGTATTAGTCTAATTGAGTAATTAGTGCAATTTCCTGCTTACTTTTCATTCTCATGACTGAGCTGTGATTAGGAGGTTGTGATTATAGATTCTGGTTTGGGCCAGAATTTTGAATCAGCATTAATTGAATTGCTAGGTGACTGACATTCTTTCCTTTTAATTGGAGTAACAAAAGACCTCAGGTAAGGATGAGGGACTCCGAAATCATCAGGCAAAGGGAAAGAGCCTTGTTAATTTTTATGGTCTGTGATCTGTAGCTGTGATAAGGGACCGAGGAATAAATTGTGCTCTTTGTCATGGCAACCGGCTTCTGAAAAGCCACCTGAAAACTGCCTGTCCATAGGTGGTTCCTGCTGCCCGTAAGATTTGCCCTAACGGGACCATTTTCTTGCCACCAAAAAAAAGAAGGAAGGAGGGAAGGAAGGAAGGAAGGAAGGAAGGAAAGAAGGAAAGAAAGAAAGAAAGAAAGAGAAAGAAAAAAGGAAAAGAAAAAGTGCCACAGTATTTCTGTATTTCTAGCGTTGGGGGCTGTGTTTGTAAGAGAAATAATGGTAATAAATATCTCAAAGAGACATGGAAAAATAACTCTCAGATTCAGCCCAGTTCTGTTTTAGTGTGTTTATTCTTCTCTACTTGATTTCCAAAGTGCAACATATTCTGACGCTTTAGAAATCAAACAAACCAGGGACATTGTTCAGATGTCAAGCCGTGCCCAATTTTCCACAAGATTCAAGAATCCTGTATAAAATGCAGCCAACGTACACATAGCTTTAATGAGGAGCCTGTCATGTTGCCCCATAAATTTATTGCCTGAGAACTTAGTTCAGCCTTTTGCTAATGCCAGAATGCTCTGGCTTTTTATTTTCTTTACGGCCTAGATTTTTAAAAATGCAAATTTTTCCACACTCAACTTTCCCCTAGCATGGACAAGATTTTCAGCCATTTATGACACATATACATTTTCAAGGGGCGGGGGGCGGGGAATCTCTCTCTGTAACAAAGTTCTGTTTTATGCCATTTTAAAGTTGACTAGTCAGGAGTTTCAGTTCCCCATTCAATTCTACTTTGACAGGAATGGTAGTCCTCCTTTGTTCCCACTCTGCATTCCGATCACCCAACACCCCTAAGAGTGTTAGAACCTACTCTGTGTGTGTGTGTGTGTGTGTGTGTGTGTGTGTGTGTACATATATATATAAAAATATGGAAAGTCACCGTAGCCAGACCTCTTAGAATCGCTGTGCCTTTAGCTGCGACATCTGGCCGGTTGAATATATTTATGTGTGTTTCTCTGTAGCGCTTTGCCTGTTGATAAGGATCTTAAATCACGGCTCCTCAAAGACCTCTTCTGATTCTGTTCTTTGTGTGTTAAGTGTCCACTCGCAGACAGTTTTTTACACGCTCGAGTTAACTGCTTCGAATGTTCTACTCTGCTAGTTTCTTCACTGGATTAACTGACATGTGTTATTGAAGGGATCGGTGGTACTTTGTGCAATTATGAATGTTCAAGATTAAAGTACATAGTTATTAATTTGTTGTTTGCTATTCATGTGCTGAGATCTGCCAACTTCTCTTTTCCTCTCTGTGGAGATGATCTGCGGGGAGGTGGCTGCGAGACAGGTGACTTGAGAGCATGCCTCTTTTCACGGCATCTCCCCAGAAGGTACATATTCTTTGTGTAAAAATCAGGACATCATTCCAACCCGAGTGAGGGACCTTAGCTCTCCAGACAGAAGGCCCCGGGTTTCTCCTCATGCTGAGGCGGGGGCTGGTGGTCCCCTGAGCACCTCACAGCAGGACTTTCTTGTCAGTGTTCCAGGGGTTGATGGGCTGCACTTGCCTGGGAACGTGTGCCCCCCCCATCCCCACACAGGATGGCACTTGCATCAAGGATGAAGAAATGCAGTTCCACCTGAGCAGCGCTGATCGCCAAAATCTCAGTAATAACGCCCGTGCTTTAAAGGCGTGTGTCTTTAAGGAAGAAAGGAGAAAAGCAAAGAAGAAAGAAAAGGAGTGAGGGGCTATGGCAGGGGTGGGGGGCTGTGGGGAGTGGGTAGGGGAGCTATATTACTCACCCCAAAACGAAAAGCATATCTTGGGCCGTAATAATGCCAGGTTTACTCTACTAGAAGGTATAGAACGATGCAAATGGCCTCAGAGTAATTTTATTTTTTGCCTTTAGTAGAACACCAAAATCAGCTCGGTCATGTCGGACCTGTTGTAAATCAGAATTCTAAGAGAATAAATAGTAGTGTTCATTAGTTGCTGAGGTTTTTTTTTTTTTTTTTCCTGTGGAGCTATGGAGATTATACAAAAATTCTTAAGACTCCAGGCCACTCTCCGAGAAAACAGGACAAAACAAAAACCTTCTTTTCCCCAATTCCCTGGTGGAATATCAGTGAAATCAGAGTCCTCAGCTAGGAAGAAAGATGTAGGTAATTTTTCTTGTGCTGGTTTCAGGTTCTGTCATGTCACATATTGGTTATAGATTCAGTCTTTATGTTATCCGACATTTGGGCAGGGGTGGGATGTCATTAATTTCTGTCCACCGGGATTTACATCCCCGACTGCCTTCTCTCCCCTCCTCCCCCAATGATTATCGCCGAGAACCTTCCTTTCCCCGGTTGCAGCCCGTGGTCAGTGTCTTTCTTGGTCATTTAGATTCATCACAATTCTTTCAAAGACATGATTCCTATAATACTTTTTTTTTTTTACAAGAAGCATCAGAAACATACATTATAATTCATCCGTTTAATTATGTGGGCATGATATATGCTTATATGCAGTTCAATTAATTTTTTGATTAACAAATATATTTTTTCCTATAAAAACAGGAAATAAGACGCACTGCGCTCCTAGAGTGTTCAGAATACTTTTGAGTAGCAGTACTTTCCTAAAACGGTAGTAATTATTGACACTGTTGTCGCCGTGTCCTTCAGCTGATCCATAGGTCCGTTATAGCATGGAAAATGTAAGGCTGGAAACTTGTCAGCACTGAGTTCTGACCAAACAGGATTCAGTGCGTGATTTCATGCGTGTTTACAAAAGTCTATTTGTCACGCCGCGATCCGCGATCCCCTGGCGGTCTCACTCTCCGAGGCTGATCCTCCTTTGTTCTGAACGAAGAAGCAAATTCTCTTCCCCTGTGTAACGTCTTGAGGCATCCGGTAAGATGCGTGGCAAACAGAGGCCACTTATTAAATGCTACTGACTGATGGACTGCCTTTTTTTTTTTTCTTTTTTAGATTTTATTTATTTGACAGACGGAGATCACAAGTAGGCAGAGAGACAGGCAGAGAGAGAGGAGGAAGAGGCTCCCCACGGAGCAGAGAGCCCGATGCAGGGCTCGATCCCAGAACCCTGGGATCATGACCTGAGCCCAAGGCAGAGGCCTTAACCCACTGAGCCACCCAGGCACCCCTGGACTGCCTTTTTTAAAGGATGCAAATATGTCTTCCAGTAGACATTATTTTGACTGTAAACTCCCACAGGGTGAAAATCACCAGCGATAGGACAGTGACCTTTAGGAACTGTGCGTGAATAAACGCACTGAAGCTGTCAGGACTGCAGTCTGGGGTGGGGTGCCCATTACGGGGCCACTCGGAGCCGGCCTGCCGTTCCGGAGACCCCGGCAAGCTCGTTATCTTTTGTCCCTGTGTACATCCTGCTTTTTGTAGGAGAGACATTCACAAGCCTGAGATTTTTAGATTACCCACTGCAGGGGGCACCCAGGGAGCTGTTAGGGCCGTTATTACTACCCCAGCTATGTGCAGTCCGCCAGGCCCGTTTTCATGGTCCCCTCAGGCTCTCAGTAGCCTTCAGAATTCATCAAACACAGGCGGCACACATCCCCATCCGACAGTGGGTTCTTCTGCTCCTTGTTTCAAATCTCGAAAACTCTCCAGATAATGATCCTAGCAAAGAACGCTTACTGTTTGCTAGGCCGTGTTCCTAGACTTTTCCAGATGTGTTTTGGCTCAGCTCTCACAACAGTCCCATGAGATGGGCACCCCATTTTTCAGGTGAGGGGACTGAGGAGCTGGTGGAAATTAACCAACTCGCCTCGAGCCCCTGGCCCCTGAGCTAAAGATGGAGAAGCCCGGAGGCGACCTGAGAACTGTGGTTTCTGAGCAAGTTCATCCTGACGGCTCCACAGAGCCAGCTAGGCACTGTGCTCTCCCTCCGTAACAACCCCGATTTACCAGCGCGAATGCAACTTGCCCTCAGGTATGGGCCTCCCTTCCCTCCTCGTCCCCTGCAATCCCACCGAAAGCTTGTCCTCCTCTGTCTGCACAAAAGGCAACAGGAATTCAGAGACTGCTCTGAATCTGCTCCCGGGAGTATGTATTTCCACAGATCCACTGGCTGGCTGGCTCCCACTGCCTGTCCTGAGAGCAGGGGCACCAGGCTTTCTGGAATCCATTCTGTGTCCGCATGAACACGAATGAGATCTCACTTTAAAAATGGGAGTTACAAACTTTTAACCTGTCAGAAAAGAAGGAGGCTGTTTTCGTAAATTGAACTATTCATTTAATAGACCACAGTGATATGATTTGTGTCCGATCATTCCTTTCCTTTGGGGTGAGGTCTCTGATTTAGACTGAGACATAAATTTCAGGAATTGGCTCCTGGCCACGGGCCTGGGTCTCACGGGAGGAAAGTGGCGGCAAATCTCTGCCTCCGTCCGCGTCCACGGAGCGTTTGCTCCACTGCACTCTCCCCAGAATGTAGCAGAATGCCCCCCTCTCATGGTAGAGCGGGAGACTTTTTTCATTTTCTTCTTTGCGTTTGGCCATAAACGTTAGGCAGTCTCCGCCTCTGCGGTTGTTAGACGATGAACTCAACTCAGAATTCGAGTTGCCAAATTAATGCAGATCCTGAAAGCTTTGGGGAAAATTCATTACCCTGTGACAGTTTTTCAGATTTGATGGGTCCTCTGTGCCTCCCTCTCCGAGTCCTTCCTTCATGTGGCTGATTTGAATGTGCTGGTTGGTCAGATCAGTTTCCTGGGAGGAGCACCTGGGTCTGATGATGTTTGCAGAATGATGTTTCTGTCCTTGGAGTCCTTAGAACAAGAGCCCTTCTGCACCCTCAAACCCACCTGGCCCCACTTGCCCTTGCAAAACCCTCACTGAGATGATAAATAGCACTGCACTGGATGAGGGACCGGTGAGGCCATATCTGGATTGTAGTCAATGACATTTCAATTTGAACTTCAAGCCCAAACCGGAAAGCTACACGTGCGTATCTGAGTGTCCCTTCAAGAGGCCACCTGAAGGATTCTCGTGGACCACCAATGGCCCACAGGCCACATGGAGAACCATCTAGAATGGTGTTGGGGAAAAGCCGAATGAGTTCATTTAAAAATAAAGACTTTTGGAAAGCCCTGGAAAATAGGCATTAGCATAATCAATTCCCCAGATTGCTGCAGGAACTGAATGTGAGCAGAAAGGGCTCTTGGGGATTTTCATCTGAGCTATGGCCGACCGCTCAGGGAACAACAGCTCCCAACTGGGAGCAGGGGAAACCCCTTCCCTGGGTAGAAACACTGCTGCTTCCAGTTCTATCTGGAGTATACATTTTTCTGAAGGTAAGATTCATTGTTCTGGGCAAGATGGTGAAAAAGGATGCCAGAGCAGAAGAGATGAGTTGAGGCAAATTATAAAAAAGAACCTGGGCACAAATTAAGATTTGGCCATGAAATGTCGGATGTTGATATTAAGTTGATTCCGGATAACTTTACCCACAGGGTATTTGGGGAGTTTGAAATAGTTAAAAGCTTATTGCAAAAAAATTCAGAAAAGAGGAAAACCACCACCACCACCACCACTACCCAGGGTGACCTCGGTTACTACTGGAGAAAATATCCTTCCCGGCATAGTGTGTGTCTCCGTGTGCATATGTATGTGTGTTTCAGACAAAAATGAGATTCATACTCAACATACTATTTTGTGACCAACTTCTTATTTTTTTAAACAACTGGATGGAAGTACAAATCCCATACTCTAAAAGCCATGCATTTTTAAAGGTACAGTTCAGTGACACTCAGCAAATTTACAGAGCTGTGCAACCATTACCACAATCCTATTTTAGAACCTTTTCAGTATGTGGCTGGCTTCATTTCACTCAGTATTTTGTGACATGTGACGTGTGACGTGGGGAACACGGTCTGCTGTGGCCTCACGCTACTCTACTGTTCAAACACGTCAAATGGGTCTCAATACTGGTGCCTATATAGGTTCTTTTCCTTTTTATTTAATTTTGTATTATTGCAGCCTTTACATACATATCTTTGAACTTATCTGAATATTTTTATAAAATAAATTTCTGCAAGTGGACTTTCTGGGTCAAAGCAACAATACATTTGAAATTTTGATTTATTTTGTGGCCCCCCCCACCCCCGGAAGGTGGCATAAATCTATCCTCACACCAGTAGTACATGACAGGTCTTATTTCTTCATACCCTTGATAACACTGAGTTGTCAATCTTTTTTTTTCTTTTTCAATCCAATGGAAGAAAAATGACTCATTTGCTTTCCTTTAATGTACAAAAAAAATCACTCAGAGGATCAGTATCTCTCATACGTTTATTGGCTTTTTCTGTTTCTTCTTTTGGGAATTGCTTATTTTTCTTTCAAAATGGTAGTCCTTTTTATTTAACCCCTTTTACTTATAAGAACTCTTTTCCCCTCAAGGTTTTTAATACTTTTTCATATATGCTGCACTATTTTCTAAAATTATAATTTCCCTTTAAGCTTTATGTTTTTCGTTCTAAAATAAAATGTTTGCCCCCAGATTGGTAAAAATATGTATCTGCAAATAAAAATATAAACCCCTTCCTACCCTTGGAAATACAAAAAAAAATAGTACTAACAAGTTCCATGTCTCCATTTAACAAGTATTTATTAAGTGCCTACTGTGTGCCATGTATTTGGCCAACCGGTGAGGATGACGTGTCAAAAAAAGCAATGCAGTCTCTGTCCTCATGGTATTTTCCTTCTGGGATCCATTCCTTATCTTGTCAGGTGTCTTAAGACTAACTTGCTCAGAGCCTCACTTTCTAAACTACCATTTGGGGAATTTAAAATACCTCCCCAGCCTACACTATGCAGATTATAAAATTCATGAGTTCATTTGTTAGCAAAAGGAGAGAACATTGGCTCAACAAATATTTATTGGACATCTAGATATCAACTACTGTTGGTGGTTTTGGACATTGAATGACGAACAAAGTGGTGCCTGCAATCAGGAAGCATGATTATTTTAAATTAAGCAATAATATCCTTGAAGTCTAAGTAATCCAATTTTGTCAGATAAAGTGTCCTTGCTAAAATTAATATTTTTTGCTTATCTCTTCTTATCTTTTGCCATCTTAAGCAAAACATAAGATCAGCTTTTGACTTCCCCAAACTGAGCCCTTAAAATAGGCTTCAGCCTATCTACATAGATTAAATGGAAGTGTTTCCCAAAAGATAACTTGAAGGAAGTGTTATAAAATCTTGAGGTCATTTTTCTGTAAAGACTGAAATACTGGGATACCTGGGTGGCTCAGTAGGTTAAACGGCTGCCCTCGGCTCAGGTCACGATCTCTAGAGTCCTGGAATCAAGCCCCGCATTGGGCTCTGTGCTCAGTCTGCTTCTCCCTCTTCCTCTGCCCTTACCCCCAGCTCGCCCGCGTGCACTCTCTCTCAAATAAATAAAATCTTAAAAAAAAAAAAAAAAAGACTGAAACACCATTTTACCTTGCCTCATAAACCTACATATATACAAGTTTGTATATACTACATGTATAGTCTTCCTCACACTTTTTGTTTTCTGGAACGTTTGGAAGCAAAACAAAAGTGGAGCATTTGAGCTGTGGAAAAGAGAAGCCTCTTAAGGCCTTAGAGTTGGATGCCATGTGACACCCCACCTGGCTCACACAGGGGAAGGCTGCCATCTTGACCTGCCAGCTTCCCTCTTCGGGGAGCTACCAACCCACCTTCACCCCCTTCCCAGTGACTCCTGTGAGAGTAACCCCCTGCTCGACATTGGCATCTGAAGAGATTGGGAAGAAACACCAGGTAGATTCTTGCTTTGAAATAAGTTGAGATGCCCAGTGTCTTGTGGTGCTGGTGCTCAGCGCCATACCACAGCCATCAGAACTACCAAGCCAAAGGAGGAAAGTCAGCAAGTTTTAGGAGCTATGGAGAGTATCAAAGGGAGAGCCTTATATTTGAGGAATTTTGCAGATGATAAGGAAGTGGTAGTGGCTAAAACAGGAGGGGAAATGGAAGCCTGCCAGAAAAGATGTGGCATATGAAAATAAGGCTACTTCTGTCCCTAAAAGCAAAGTCTTTGTGACGTACTACAACTAATAAAATGTTCTGGGATTGCTGTTTGTTCTTTATCTTCAGTAAATTTTTCATCGAACCCAGTTGTTTTCTTCTGACTTAATTAAGTTTGCTCTGCCTGGAGGCAACGTGTCTTTAGAAGAGCGATGGCCCCCACGATTATTCCAGTCCATCTCCCGAGTTATTGCTTCTGTAGATAAATGGACCCAACTAGCTCTACTATTGTGCAGGCGGAATTCCTCACCCCTGCAGGGTGCCCAGCATTTGGTTAGCAGCTGTGGCTGCGCTGGCTCCCGAGGTAGGAACCAGTCGCCGTCCTGATGAGCTGAGCACAGGGTGGTCTAATTAAAACAGACGCCACTTGGATCCAACTTCAGAGGACCTTGGAATGCAGGGGAGTTGGGGGGTCATCTAGCCCAGCCACCCACACATTCCCTGCGAGGGCTGCGGGAACGAAGCCCCTTCTGCCCCAGCTTGCAAAGGCAGACACGCTGCATTCGCTCCTCCACGCCAGCCCCCAGATTCCGTTCCGTGGACAGTCAAACTTTATTTGGTTGCCCGGGGGGCGGGGAGGGGGTGCAGGCAGGGAGGAGGAAAAGGAGGGTGAGGAAGGGCCAGTTCAGTAGGGGTGCTGCAGGGTGTGCTCCATGATGGTCCGGAGCGCCAGCCACGTCTCCTGGGCCGTGGGGACGATCTGGGAGGCTGGCAGCAGGAAGCCGTAGCGCCCCGTGTCCCGGAGCTCGAAGGTGAAGGAGTACTTGATGCCCTGGCTGTAGGTCCAGTCAATGGTGCTTCCACTGGCTTGGTCTGGGGCGGGAGCAGATGCCAGAGAGCAAAAGTCAATCACTTTTGACACATTAATATGGGCCGGGCCCACTGATGCAAAGCCCGGAACCTCGGGCAGGGTTCATTGGAGTCAGCGTCTGCTGGGGCCTGCAATTGACCAAGCCGCCTGGCTTCCTCCCAGAAGCTCCCCCAAAGGCTCTCAGCTCAAGAGGCCCAGAGAGAGGGACCAGCGGTGGTTCTCCTATCACAGGGGGTTGCAAGAAAGTTCTCGAAATTGCGAAAGCCCCACTGAATACCACCCCCTCCAACAGCTGCTCTGGTCAAACGTCCAAATATACCAGAGTTACCCACTTGGGCAACCAGGATCTGTCCCCTGGGGCTCTGGTCTGCAGGAGAAAGTGCAAAGGGCCAGAGGCAAAGTGAAAGCCCCCTGACTGGCTTTTTGCAGGAAACTTGGCCCAGATTTGTAGTGAACAGTGGGGAACGGAGCTGTTTCGGATCGGGCCGGGGTATGGGAGGCAGCTGCGTATCAGAATGCGAGAGGACAGCACTGAAGGAAGCAAAAGAACTTTGATGCGGCTTGCAACCACTTCCAAACCGGGCCTGGAATCCAAAAGGAAGGCCAGCCTGAGCAGACTGGAGCCCACTCACCGGCTAACACCGGGCGCCCCGAGCAGAAGGTATGTGAGGGGTGTGGGTAGCCCTCTCATCTCTGTCCCTGTCCCCTGCCTCTTGTCAGCTGGCAAACCTGTTGCATTCCTCAGGGCCCTAAGGGTTCTGTCCCCACCCCACCTGTCCCTTATGACTCTGAGCCCTCTCACCCCACTGCCATCACATGGGGCTCCGTGTTGTTCCCGCTATTTCCCCAACATGCCAGTCCAGATCACGGGGTAGGGCCTTTGTTCTAGAAGATTCCTCTGCCCAGAAGTCTCTTCCCCAGATAGCCTCTTGGCTCCCTTCCTCATTTTCCTTCAACATTTGCCCAGTTATTACTAAATGAGACCTACTCTTCTATGAGAGTAAATGAGACCCAACTCCCCGTATCCCTGATTCCCCTTACCCTGTTTTAGTTTATCTTTTTCTCCCTAACTTTCACCATCTAACATACTGCATCATTTACTTCTTCATGTTTATCATCACTCTCCACTAGAATGTACAGTTCCTGAACTTTGCTTATTCCCAACTGTTTCCCAAGCACAGGAAACAAGGCATAGTAGGTGCTCAAGAAACTTTGCTGGCATTGTTGCATTTTGATGTAGCGGTGCTCCTCCCAGGGGCACTGCAGGTACAAGTAAGTATACTTACTGGGCATAGTAAGATATATTCTTTAAATTGAAAGGCATCGGAGGAATATTTTTTTAAGCTGAATTTCTTGGTGATACAGAAATGCCAGCAGAACTCTCCACTCCCTCCATAAAGCTGAACTTAACCTAAAACAAGGGGACAAAGGTTCTCAAAGGAGCTGATATGCTTGGCTGAAGGTATCAAGGAAGGCAGAGTTCCTGTCAGAAACGGGCCCTGCTGCCCACCGAGGCAAGGCCGAGAACTGTTCTCCTTGCCCATGCTCCCAGATCTAGGCACCCCTGGGCACCTCCTCCAGGAGGGATAGGACCTCATGCAGGAAACACCAGCTAAACTGGCACCAGGTGTCAACCCAGAGACCATGCACCCACTTACAAATTGTTTTGATGATGCTGCCGTACTTGAACTTGGTCCCATATAGAGAGGCGAGGGCTGTCACAGCAGACTTGGCCAGCTGATCCTGGAGAAAATGCCAAGCAATACCAGCTGTTATGGCCAGCAACAACAGACCAGAACAGCAGGGCCCGGGTAGCCCAACTTTCAGCTGGGAGGTAGCCCAGCAGAGCGCAGGATTTCGGCAGCCCCATGGTCCTCTAACCCCACGGGATGTCTGGCTGGCACTTCAGTCTCTGCCCTTTGGTCACACTGCAGATCCAGACTGAACTTGTGGTACTGGCTCCAAGTCTAGCCCTACCCCCTGCTCGGTCATGTGACAGGAGTGACTCAACCCCTCTGTGCCTCAGTTTCCCAGGAAGAAAATGAGGCTAGTCTGCCTTGCAGGTCTTCCTAAGCCATCGGGGCTCCATGGGAGAAAGGGGTGCTAGGCACCGGAGGGCAAGTGGGGGATGGGCACACACCAGCTCATCCCGGTCGGGGGCTGCCTCTGCTTTGTAGCCATAGGGATACAGGAGGAGCTGGGAGTAGCTGTGGATGGAGATGAAGGCCTTGATGTTGCCGTGGTTCTTCACAAAGTCCACGATGGACTTGACCTCCACTTCAGAATTGGCAAACTTGCCATGGTAAGTCTCTGTGCATGGGTTGCTGCTGGCTCCAGCCACTGTGGGAGAGGAAGGGGGTTAGCTGGCATTCCTTACGGCCAAGCAGTGTGGTGTCCACAACCTCAAGTTCTTTGCATGGAAGTAGGAATGAGGCGGAAAGCAGGAGGACTCACCCACACCCTGGGATTAAGGAAAGACCAAAGGCCTTTTAGAACGTGGGGGTCCTCCCTCCCTTCCCAGCCGGGCATAGATCACACGGAAGAACCTGCTGCCCCAGGAGGGTCTCAAGCAAGACCCATTCTTTTTTTTTTTCCCTTAAGATCTTAAATATTTGACAGAGAGAGAGAGCAAGCATAAGCAGGGGGAGCCGCAGAGGGAGAAGCAGGCTCTCCGCTGAGCATGGAGTCCGACGTGACTGACATGGGGCTCAATCCTAGGACCCCGGGATCGTGACCTGAGTCAAAGGCAATTGCCTGAGCCACCCCGGCTCCCCAAGACCCATTTTTGTCATGAAGGGACCACAGAGGGAAGGAGTTAAAGTTACCCTAGAAAACCCCTACGTGGGTTTCAGGCCTTAATTCTACCGAGGGCAGATTTGTTTCTAGAGACAAGGCACAAGAAAATCTCTCTGAGAGCCTCAGAGGAGACGCTGACATCCCCCCACCCCAACTCCGCCCTCGCTGCTGGGGCAGGAAAGAGGTGGGGGGAACAGGACACAGGAGGGTAAGGAGCTGCTCTGGGTTTCCCATCCCTGCTTCCAATTCCCGTGGGGCCTTACTCCCAAAGCCAGCATCCCAGTTCCGGTTGGGGTCCACGCCAACACAGGAGGAGCCCGCCGTGAGGGACCGAGTCTTGCGCCACATGCGATTCTGGGGAAGGAATCGGACACTTGTCTGTCACCGTCTGTAGCACAGGTGTGGACACAGCGTGGGTCAGAAACCCCTTTCAATGGCTTGTCAGGAAGGTCTGCAAAGGAGGTCCTCTTGGTGGAAAGAGGACAGTGGCAACAGAAGACGGCATTTGGCCAGAGGGGTCTACCTGTGGGAATGAAGGCACCAGGCGCCCCCGCCTCCTCCCCCCCCCACCCACTGGATTGGTAGCGTGATGAACCCGCCATAAAATAACATGAAGCTAGGAAATAAGGCCCAGGACAGTGGGTCTCCCCCAGAGACAATACCCAGACATTTGGCAAAGTCTGAAGACATTTTTGGCTCTCTCAATGGAGGGGTTGCTCCTAGTGTTTCCTGAGTATTAGGTCAGGTTGTTACTAAACACGTCTCATGCACAGGACAGCCCCACACACAAAGAATTCTCTGCCCCAAATGTCCAGAATGCCAAGATGAGAGCCCTGGTCTGGGAGGACAAGTCTATCTTGTCCCGCGACTGCTGGGGGTTGAGATTAGGGGTGAGTAGCTCATGGGGCTCAGAGGCCCACCCCGTTGCTCCCCAAGAACGAGACAAGGCCTGTACCTTGCTGTGGGTGAAGGCAAAACCATCAGGGTTGGTGACAATCTCCAGGAGGATATCCATGGAGTTAAGAATGGCGGTGAGAGTAGAGTCCTGGCCATAGTCCTGTGTGATCTGGTGGGGAGTTCGGGGATAGACAGGCAGGGTAGGTCAGGCGAGCTGTCCACCATGCAGAGGCAGTGAACACCTGCTCCATCTGCCTCGCTGCTTGGGGGTGAGCCGGGCCTTGACCGCAGCCCCACCAGGCCAGGGCCCCACTCAATGCCCCAAACTCACCTTCTTTGCAAACCAGACCCCGCTGGCCTGGGTGACCCACTCCCGGGAATGGATGCCTGTGTCGATCCAGATGGCAGGACGGTTTTTTCCCCCCGTGCTGAACTGGACAAGAAGAACAGAGAGATGCAGCTAGGGTCCTATCTTAGCTTCTTGAAGGGGAGCAAACCCCGGCCCGGAGGCCCTCTGCTCCCCGGCTATGCCAGGTGGAGGCTCCGTGTGTGGGGCCGTCCCTCAGGTGAGGTGTGGGGCTGGGGGTGGGGGTGTCCGGGCAGAAATCCAACAGGACGGGGCCTCCAGCCTTCATGCCAGCCTTGGGGCAAATGGGTCTCAGCCAGCACCCTGGGCCCTGCCCTCTTCCGCAGCCCATACACAGCCCTCCGTGGGGTATCCCAAACAAAAAGTTTTCTCTGGACTCCCCCGACTCTGGGTTACTTCCCGCAATGGGACACTTGATTGAAAATATGTGGGTCACTTAAAAATGTAAGAACTGGGTGTGCACAGGTATGCCTACAGCGAGACCAGCATAGAAATTCCAGCCTTCCCCAGTGTCCACACAGGGCATTCATGTCCCGGTGCGTTCTCTGTGACCTTGGCTCACCCACGGGGCCCTACACACACACAGGTGACTGCCCGTTCTCACGCAGGTGCCTGGTACCTTCAGCACGTAGATAGGACGCCCTTCGTAGCTGCTGCCAATCTGGAGCTTGCTGACCAGCTGCGGGTGCTCGGCCACCAGCATATCCATGAAGCCATAGATCTGAGAGGGGAGAGAAGGGGAGGCCAGAGAAAACTCCCCATTAGCCCGCCAGCTGCAAGCTCGGCCATCCAGGGGAGCCACGACCCTGCCCACCCCACCCCCCCAGGGCCGCCCGGAGACCCAGCAGGTGCCACGCCCCCCAGGTGGGCCGCATTCTGCCAGCCTGAAGCAGAGCTCGGTGCTTGTGCCGAGTGACCCCAGGGCTCCCTCACCTCCTCCAGGGTGTGGTAGGTGGCGTAGTTGAAGGTGTCCGAGGAACGGGCCCTGGCCTGGAAGGCGAACATCTGCTCCTGCTCCTCGTCCAGCAGGGCCTGCACATCCTCAATCATGGTCGTGTACCCGATGCCGTGGGCCTCCAGGAAGATTTTGACGGCCTGGATGCTGGGGAAGGGCACTCGGACGTCGATGGGGGAGCCAGGCTGGGCAGGGCCCCGCCAGAAGTCCAGCTGGGGGGGACGAGAGCAGGCGTGGTCACGGCGAGCTGGGGAGGGGAGGTTGGGCCAGAACGACCCCTATGACTGCGGCTGCGGCATGGCTGTCAAGGGCGGGGGACGAAAGGGGAAACTGTGGGCATCAGACCGAGTCCACTGCGGTCAGGGAGATGGCCTGGAAAGCACGGTGGAGGGGCTTCCAGACGGCAAGGGAGGGAGAAGGGCCAGAAAGGAGGCCCCCGCTTTGTTCAGATCCTCGAACGCAGCAAGACTCTGCAACTGGGGGAGGCGGGGGCTAAGCCATTTCCTAACAGGGATCAGTCCCATGGGGCCTTTCTGGGTGGTGAGTAGAGAGAGCCCAGGACCAGGGGATCCCAGGGGAGGTGGGGGGGGGGGTCCTGGGGTGGATCGGCTGGCCTGCGGGGAACCAGGGGGCCTCGGGGAGGACTCCCCACTCCTTCTGACCTTCAGGTGCTCCAGGTCCTCCAGCTCCTTCACCTTCTCTACCTGGGCTTCATCGGCAGTGGAGATTCGGAGTACCTGGTGCCTGGGCAGAGCGGGAGGGGAGACAAAGGGCCTGAGCGACTGGGATTGGCCATTACCCTCCCCGGGTGGGAGGAGGCAGGCATAGAGCAGCCTGGAATCCCTGGGCTGGGCCTTGATCCTCTGGCTGAGCAGGAGGAAGCATGAGGGGTCTTAGCAATGCGAGGCCTAGGCTTCTTGGAACCTTCTGGACACAGCTGCTATCCTCATCCCAGTTTAGACTCTATTTCTCTCTCCAAAGCCAGTCAGGCTTCCTCCCACCTCCTCTCCTAAAAACTCCTTCAAGCTCCGATTTCTCTGTGAGGGCCCAGGCTCCTTCTCAGCCCTGGCCTCTGGTCAGCCTGCCTCCCGGGGTGTACTAGTCTGTGCCTCTCTGGAGTCTTCCCACAAATCAGCCCATCTGTCGCCTCCAGATGCTGGCCAGGGGTCGAGTCCTCCCTTCTCCTGCGTGAGCACCACCTTCTCGCCATCCTCTTACCCCGAAAAGTCCTCTTTGCCAAGCACAGCCCCTAGCAACACACTCAAAATCAGCAGCCCCCTCATGCTGCAGCCAACTGGGAACATCAGCTGAGGCTGAGAGAAGGTCCTGGGGCCTTTTAAACTCTCCCAGGTCAGAGGTCTTCTGGCCATGCCCAAGGCTTGTCCTCCCTCTTGCACCTGGGCCTGGTCCCACGGTGGGGGGAGGACGGGAGTCCTGAGCTCTGACACCCTATCACCTTCCCTGATAAAGTGGCAGGGAACAGAGCAGCTGGGGAGATAAGCTAGGCCTCAAGCCCTTGGCTGTGAAGTGCCCACCTGGGCCTGAGGGTCAGCTGAGGCCTGAGGCTTCCCAGCTGGGCCCTGGCTTGCCCACGGCCCTGGGTCTGCACCTCAGGCCCTGTACCTGGGCCTCAGTCCTGTCTGCCGACCGGTCAGTGAAGAAGGAGCCAGGATTCCACAGCGGCCACACCAGCTGGAGCCTCACAGGAGGCATCCCCTACCCCCACGTTCCTAAGTGCCAGACCCTCTGTTCCTGTGGCAGAGTAAGCTGGGGCTCTCGGCCCCCAACCTGCTTCTGCATCTGCTGGCTTGGTCTGGGGCTGTCCCTCCCTGGGGCCAGGCAAATTGCCCTCTGGGGTACGGCCCCCTGAAGGGCACTTCCCAGCCCCACTCCTCCCGGCCTCACTGGTCTTGTGGGCTGCCACAGCAGCAGCAGTTGGGGCAGGAACCTGACTCTCGTCTGTATTGGCCCCCACCCCCACTGCTCTAGGGCTCGGGGTCAGGGCTTCCCTTGATGGGAACGACAACCAGATGTCATCTGAGTAGAAAGCATGGTGGTGGGAAGCAGGGCCAGACCTGAGTCGGGACTGCACAGTGTCCAGGAGAAAGTGGAACTCACAGGGGGGAATTGATTCTGGCTCTGGACGCTGATCTCACCGCGGAAACATCTCACACAAATCCCCCCTAATCCACCGGCGCCCCCAGGGGCTACCCAGCACCATCTGGGGGCCCTGCTCTATGTCAGGGCTTCAGGCTTGGACACTGACAACAGCCAAGGTGGCCCTTTCTGGTTTCCATCTGTTCCCTCCGCGTCCCTATTCCACCCCCTACCTGGCCGGCCCTCTCATGCCAGGACAGGGGGATCCCCTTCTATTGCCCACCCCCTTCCCACTCTGTCCTGAGCCCAGCTCCAAGCAGACAATAGCACACTGGGCCCCCCCCCCCCCCGCCCCCCAGCAGATGTGGAGACTCCGTGAAGACGGTTTCTTTCCTCTCCAGCAACCTTGCCTGACCTCCAGGCCCCAGACAAGACCCACTCCCCCCCTGAAGCTTCCTCTGGCTTCTTTCTCGAGTTATTTGCCCCTTCTCTGAACGCTAACCTCCTTGCATATTCATTCTTCAGGCCAAGCACTGTGCTCTCCCCTGGGATGATGCCCAAGGCACATTGTCCCTGAGATCAGCGAACTCACAGTGTAGTGGAGTTACCAACAGAGGTAACCAAATAACTTGTTTCTCTTGGGGTCCTCCAAGAAGCTGTCTCCAAGACAGGATTCGACAGGCAGGAGACTCGTGGGGAGAACTGCCCATGAAGGATAAAGGAGAGAGAACAGGGGAAAGCAGGAGAGCCTTCATACCAAGCTATGGGGCTGAGCCCTGAGAGAAGAGAGGGGGAAGGGAGGGGAGAGAGGGGTGGGGGGAGAGGAGGGAAGAGATGGGGAAGGAGAAGGAGAGAAGAAGGGAAGGAGGGAGGAAGCAAAGGGGGGAGGAGAGGAGATTGGGCAGGAGAAGCTCAGACAGGGGCCATTCTGAGAACGTTTCAGCCAGGCTGACACGAAATCTTTGAGTCAGGGGAGTCCTGTGTCCTGCAGGAATACCAGTCAATGGCTAGGGTCAGCCTGTGGGATATGCGGCCACATCACAACACGGTGGTGAGGCCCTCGGTCAGTTCGGTTCCTATTGACTTGTCCCTGATCTCAGAGAGCCCACGGTCTCATGCGGAAGACAGAAGTAACCAACCGTGTCATTTCCAAGAAGCCGTCACCAAGACAGGATTAGATGAACAAAGGACCCACTTGGGATGCCTTCCTCCCTGTGGGAGACCTGAGTGAGGCATTTTCTCTGCTGTGCATGAGAAGTAACTGGAAGGCTGTGGACTCCAGGCTATGGGCCCATACTTAGCATCCAGGGAAGACTTTACCAAGGAGGTGACATTTGACCTGAGTCTTAATGACAGGATTTTACCAGACACAGAAAGGAATGGGTGTTTCATGACTCTAGGCAGTGCTTGAACACACTCTTATTTACTCCTCCTTAATGTGTGTCTCCCCAGTGAGACTGTAAGTTTCCTCGGACCAGGAACTGTGTTTTAGCCATCCCTCATATTCTCCCTCAACTCTTAGTGCCCTACAGTGTTCTCGCGCTTTCCAGAATGTCCCCCAGCAAGAAGAAAGGTTCTGTAGACCCTTCCTCAGTTTGCATTATAAAAACAATATTTCTTTCTGTGTTTCTAAATCTAAGGGTGTCCTGTAAGTTTGATTCTGGTTCACACACACTACACATGTTGGGGGTGTTGGGTATTTCTTGAGCCTTCTGTGAATTCCTTCCAAAAAAGACAAGTCCACTGGAGGAAGGAGGGTGATGGGGCATGTAGGGAGAGGGACAGCCCCACCAAGCAGGCCTCTTGAAGCCTCTAGCCAGCAATCTAAGGTGGCCAAGAGTCACATAATCTATTTTCTTTCAAGGTTGGAAAAGATTAACTCCATGCTGCAAGCTAAAATTAGGGGCAGCACTGGCAGGAAGCTGAAAACACAATGAGAGAGGACTCTGGGTCTCAGGTGGAGGCTGGGCCTAATTCCCTGGGTCCCTCCAAAGCCCCTCAGGAAGCCGAAAAGAGTCTCTTGGTGAAGACCAACTGCTAGAATGGAACCAGGAGCTGAAGGCCATGGCTCTGCCTTTCCACGGGGGCATCTTTCACATTGGTCCAAAGCAAGAGCAAAGATGGAGACCATAATGTGGAAAACGGGGGAGATATAAAGAACATCAGGACCTAGTAGCATGAGAAAGAAGCCACCAACCTGGCATCCAGAGTCAAGGAAATGGCACAGGTCAGAGGCCTGAATGCAAACAGAGGAAAGCCTGCTGTAGCCACATGGAGTAGAGTCCAGTGTCCCTCCCTTCTTCCTCGGCAAACAAACCTAGATTCGGTGCAGGTATCACCCCTCAGGAAAGCCACCCCCTTCCCAGCTCAGAGATAAATTCCAAGATTGGCTTAAGACGATTGAGGAATCCCATTATCTTTTGCAAGTGATTGCAAGGGGGTAGGCATTTGACCCAGTTTGGCCAATAAGATGTGAAGGGAAGCCAGCAAGGAAGTTTCTAGAAAATGTTTTTTCCACACTTGAGAAGGAGACACCTTTCCCAGGCTGTTGTGAAGTCTGTTGCCTCACCTTTGGACTATATAATATGAAAGAATATACGTTTCTTTTTTATTAACTGTAAAAAGCACTGTCTGAAAAAAGAATTCTAAGTGATGTCCTGCTAAGCTTTTATTATGTTTTTTAAGATTTTATTTATCTATTTAAGAGAAAGAAACTGGGAGCCGTGGGATTGGGGGCCGAGCAAAGGAAGAAGGACAAGCAAACTCCGCACCAAGCACAGAACCCAATGTGTGAAGCTCCATTCCACAACCACGAGATCATGACTTGGCCCAAAATCAAGAGTCAGACTCCCAACCAACTGAGTGAGCCACTAGGCACCCCCTTACTAAGCTTTTAAAGTGCTTGTGTTGTGAGAGGACAATACAATTTTAGCCTAGGGGAGACTTTATGTGAAAAAAGCATCCTTCTCCCTCTGAGCAGACAGTCCCTCATCCTCTCAGCAGAATGCTTTTGTGCTGTGCACAACTTGGACAACTATTCATGGCAGCCCTGTTGCCAGAGAGTGCCCAGGCATGGTAAACAGAGGTTCTAAGACAATGCTTAAAGATCCCCAAACTAAAACCTAGAAAATGGTTTGTTAAAAAGGCAGGAGAATCAGTCTATGTCCATATTAAGGATCAAAGGAGGACAATGGAGAAGGGATATCCTTGCAGATAGCACAAATGGGCCTAAAATGGTCAAATTTTGACTGGATGACAGCTGGATGAGATTTCAGCTGTCTCGCTTTGGCAAGTGTGTTTAATACTGTCTGGGGTACAGTTGTGTATATGGGAAGAGAAGTCTGAGAATCTGAGGCAGCGAGGTGGTGGACTATAATGGCCATCTCTTCATTTTCCCTGCCCAGCACCCTCCTTCTTTTGATAAGTACCACCTCTGTCTTCCCCTGGGCCCACCCTTCCCAACTCTGAGGACAGGTGACTCAGGTGGGTCTAGCCCCCCACCCCCACTGCAGCTCTAGAGATGAACCAACGAATTCCATTTCTTTCCCCTCCGGCTTTATCAAGTTGGCGTTCTGTCACATGTGCCTGAAGAAAGTACACAGCTCACACAGAGACATTCTCCAACTCCAGGAGAGAGCAAAACGGGGGAGGGAATGCTGTCCAGGGGTAGATGGCCACAAAACCCATTATGTCATTCGGGGAGGTCACCGCACATCCCGGAGCCTCAGTTTTCTTCACAATTCTGTCCTACAGAATGTGGACAGAATGATCTTTGTGGTCCCTTCCAGCAGTGACACGTTATAATTCTAGGACATTTGTATATTTTACCCCCAAACAAATCACAGCCTTGGTGACAGATCTGGGCAGAGTACAAAGAGCCTTCCCCAGGTTTGTGGGCAGATCGGAGTAGAGCCAGGGGGCCCTGGGGCTTGTGATGGGTGAATGTTCCCAGGAGCCTGCGGGTTCAGAGGGGCCTCTGACTGCTGAGGCTGTGGTGGGAGGCTGCAGGCTCTGGGGGCTTCTTGGAAGGCTGGGTGGCGGTTGGGGGCGGCCCTGACAGCAGCCTCCTTGAGCTTTGCTTTCATTAACGGAGTGCCCAGTAGAAGCTATTGTTTGTTTGCTTGGAAGCTGCAGAACTACCCCTTTAAAGGGGCTGCTGGGGCTTGTGTCTGGAAAGGAGGTAGAATTTGTAACCTGAAGAGAGAAACACTCCAGTGGGCCTTTAGGAAATGTCAAGTCAGAGCCCAAGTCTCAGAAGAGAGAAGATCTAAGCAGGAATGTCCCATAATGTAAAAGAGGAAGTGGGGGAGGGGAGAAGCAATGTGGGAACAGGCAGAGGGCCAAGGAGAGTGAAGGCTGTAGGGAGGGGTTGTCTCACAAAGGGACTCAAACTGACTCCAAAGCCAGCTTCCGGCTGAAGTGATTTACTTTCTACATTGTATTTCCCTCCTGTATCCCCAAGTAAAAATTAGTGAAATGTTGGCGTGAGGTCTTAGCTAGGCATTGGGGGCGTTGAAGGAGGGTGGATGGAAGGAAGGGAGGGTGGATGGGGAGCCACAGAGCGTGGCAAAGCTGGTTAGGAGGCCAACTGCAGACCCTGTGGGGGTGGGGCGGAGGGCGAGGGCCAGAGGCCACCAAGGGACGAGCTAAAAGAATGGATTTGCAGACATGATATCATTCCCAAAGATGATCCCAGATACTTGGGACAGGAGAACATTCGAAGGCCAAACAGGTTAAAGTTGTCCTTCAGGACGTCCCCGCCCCCAGAAGAACATGACATGTCCCCCCAAACCCAGACTCAAGACGTGGTGTGACTTCACCAGAGGGTGAGGCCCTGACAGGCCAACAATCACTAGATTCCCTCTGCCTGTAGGAAGCGGCTGTCTGGGCCATCTTGTTTTTCTGAAGAAGCTTTTTTAAATTTAATTTTACGTTTTCGGTAAAGTCATTTTCTCTCCGGGCCTGTCTGGGGCGGTCAGAGGGGAGACGGAGGAGGGAGGGGAGCGGGGGTGGAGGCAGCTAACGGCTCCTCACTGGACTCCCTGGCCCCGGGCCACGGGTCATCACTCTCGGCCTCTGCCGCCCGCCTGCCCTCACACAGGACTCTTTGAGGTTCCCACCCGCCAGCCTGGCTTGTTTTTTTAAGAAAGCAATAACCGCAACACATTCACTGTGGCTCTTTATAGCTTTCCATATGTATAATCACTCTTTCTCTCCTCAGTTTTTCCAATGTTTTTTTCTTTTAAATAAATGCTCATAAATTTTACTGGTGAAAAGGATGAAAAAACATACCTAAAAAGAGCAGTTTGTTGGAAGGGGAAAGGAAAAAAAAAAAAACAAAAAACCCCAAGCAGAATGTAGAAAAACTGAACTCCTGTTTAGCATTATATACCTAAGAAATGAAAAACAAGAAAAAAAAGTTCAGATTTTACAAGAAAGAGATGCTTCTGTAGTATCTCTAAAACTTGCATGTTTAAGGCTTGAGCTTCTATTGGACACACTTAAACCCCTCCAGCCACCACTTTCCTGGGCTTGCTGAGGAGACCCCTCAGTCAGAGGAGGAAGACCCCTGGCTTTAGTCTCCTCTCAGCCGTTAGGTTCACGGAGGGCCTCACAGAAGTTCAATGATCCGGAGACCCCAGGTGAGGGGCTGGACTCGAAGCTTAAAGGGCCCTGGAAAGTTCTCTGGCTTGATGTTAAGTCAGTTACTTGTTTAACTAGAGCAAAGAAACTGACTCGGAGACCCCTTCAGATCTTCTCTCCCTTCAGAGCAGCTTCAGGAGACTGCTGACTGGCCTTCCAATACCCATTCTCCCCATTCTCCTACCAACAGAACTCTAATTTTATTTGGGGCCGTGCTCAGCTATAAGGTGCTTTTCCAGCTTCCCTTGCAGCTGAGCGGGAGCACCTGACACAGTCCCAGCCAACAGAGTGTCATGGAAGTCGGTGGATGGACCAGCTTGGCCGGGGACTCACATCCCTGGCCCCTGCCCTTCCTGCCTGGAATTCAGTCCCATGATGGGGTCGAAGTGATGGCAGGGTAGCCAAACGGAGCAGGCCAGAGGGGCCTGGGTCTCCCGTGCATCAAGTCATGTTCAGTCAGGTGGGCGAGTCTGCCCACCGCACGCGACTTCGTATGTGAAAAAAATAAAACCCCGATAAAGCCACAGTAAGGGGGGCTTCCGTCACCTGATGCTAAACCAAGGTAAGAATCTATAAAAGGCCCAGGAGGAGAAACACTCTTTCCACAAATACTGAGTTCCTGCTGTGCACCTGACAGGAACTGAGTGAGGCTGAATAACCCAAACATGGTCCCTACCCTCTTCGAGCAGCCAAACTAGCGGCAGAGACAAAACAACACAGAAGTCAATTAATTATCATTGTAATCCCGGACATACACTAAGGCCTTGTAAAAGAGGATCATAGAGGGGCGCCTGGGTGGCTCAGTGGGTTAAAGCCGCTGCCTTGGGCTCAGGTCATGATCCCAGGGTCGTGGGATCAAGTCCCGCATCGGGCTCTCTGCTCTGGGGACAGCCTGCTTCCTCCTCTCTCTCTGCCTGCCTCTCTGCCTACTTGTGATCTCTCTCAAATAAATAAATAAAATCTTAAAAAAAAAAACACCAGGATCATAGATCCACTTCTAATGGGTGGTTCTAGAAGGACTGGTGAGGAAATTATATTGAAGACAGAAACTTAAGGAGTAGGCCATATGGAGGAAGAGAGGAGAGGAGAGAATGTTCCAGAAAGAAGGAGCATCGTGTGCAAATGCTTCCAGTTGGGAAAGAACTGAGAGGAGGCTGGTGAGGTTGAGTCCAATGAGCAAGGTGTTTAGGCAAATTAGGAGAGGTCCCCAGGGCCAGCCATGTGGCGTCTTGGGCAGTGGTGGGATAGGGATGAGGCAGGGGGAGTTGAGTCACTGAAGGATTTTAAAGAGAAAGCTGCCTTTCAAGATGACCCCCTTCTGTAAAGCAGTTTCAGCTCCAAATTTCCTGAGTCTATTGGCTGCACACAAGTCTTGTCAACATGGCTGTGAGAACAAGTTCCTGGCCCTTGGCCCTAAGGGGCTCTGGGCATGACGCAGGTCCCAGGACTGCCATCAGTTAGCTGGGTGCCCCTTAGCGACTATCCTGAGCCTGAGCTTCTTTATCTGAAAATCAAGGCAGTAAAAGTCCTAATTCTTAGAGCTGTGAGGAGGAAATGTGTTGAATCCTATAATGCGCTTGCAGTCACACCTGGCACAGAGCAAGTGCTAGGAAAGCTTTTTATTTTCGCTGTTGTTACTGGGTAACCCACCAGGGTCCAGCTACTCCTGCTTCTAGGGCAGTGCCTCTGCAGCATCACCTGGGCCCCATCCCCAGAGATGTGGGTTCAGGAGATCTGGGGTGGCCTGAGAATTTGTATTTCCAGAATTTGTTTTGATGCCTGTGGCCTCCGACCACATTGCTTTAGGTGAAGGCCAAGGCAGCCCCTTGGGAAGAATGACCAGCCTCCCGCTGCTGTAACCACCTTCAGACCTAATGGATAATGGCAGAGGGTAGAGACGCTGAGCCCCAAAGTCCCCAGGAAGACGCAAATGTGTTCTTCTGGGAGGCAGGAGAGCAGGTGGCTCTGAGCCTTTAAGGGACCTCACAACTCCTGGGGCAGATGGTAAAAATACAGATTCGGGGGGTACACCCCAAAGATTCCGTTTTGGGCTGGGAATGGAACCCAACTACCGTCACATTCAACGACTCCCCACAGACTCTGCTGCAGGTGCGGTTACATGTCGCACTTGGACAAATGACAACAAAGTGCTTTTGGAGTTAGACACACGCAAGTGCAAATCTCCCTCAACCACTTCCCATGCGTGTGGCCTCGTGTGGTCTTTAAAACCTCTCCAAATCATGACCATGCGTTCCTCGTCTGAAATACAAGCTTACTAACACCAGTAATATTCTCCCCAAGAGGATGAAATGAAAATACTTGCGCAGAGGGTACAAAAGTTATAATCACAGACTCCGGTGTGCAAAGGTGTAACTTGCTTTATTTGTCTATAGCTTATACTAACTCAGCCCATGGCTTCGTATTTCTGCTAAGAGAGAAAACTTTAGATTCTAGCTTGCTCAAATCACTTCCACTTCCCCTCGGAAGGAAATGCAGCCCGAATCGGGACGCTCTCCTCCTCTGTTGTTGGCTCTTGCCCTGGAGAGGATCTGGGTTCTTCGGGTGTTCTTTACCCTGACTTCCTCAGG
The DNA here is from genome assembly GCA_003697995.1 of Taxidea taxus jeffersonii. Classification (NCBI taxonomy): domain Eukaryota; kingdom Metazoa; phylum Chordata; class Mammalia; order Carnivora; family Mustelidae; genus Taxidea; species Taxidea taxus. The sequence continues at coordinate 25,548 of RCUC01146787.1, read as the reverse complement.
TCTCCTCACGGCACAGCTTCTCTGGGCACAGGCCTCCCCTGGCCGTGGTGCCTCTGTGGCCACTGGCTGCATGGTCCTTGGGCTCAGCCTTCTTGCCTCCACCCCAGGCCTCCTCACCAGGCCTACCCCGCCATATGGGCACATCCATGAGTGCACTTTAATCACCCGTCTAGACCCCCGGCTCAGTCCTTGTTAATCTGCGCCTCAGCTGCCATATTGGACGTGGGCCTTACCTAGAGATTTCATCCCCGCCGATCCCCACCTCCCACTGATTCAACCTCTGTCTTCTTTTACGGCGTGGGTAGAAAAGGGGACTTGTTCTCGTTTTCCCCTGCTTCCTTCCATATCTGTGATTTATAGTAAAACCCTGTGCTCCGTGTCCTACGGGGACCGAGTCACGGGTCCCACAATCCTTTTCTTTTGCAACAAGAACAACAAAAGTCTGGCCCTTGCCAACGGAAGTCTTGTTTTCTGCCTCAGACTCACAGAGATCCTTTCAGCTCTTCAGTGAACCTCTTGCTTCTTCAGAGGACCTGCCTTCCCCGAGGGCAGGACAAAGAGACCCACTCTCCCTGCTCCCCAGTGGTGGAGGAAGGCACAAACTATAAGGAAGCCTCAGGATGAGGGCGGGGGCACCTCATTTGTATCTCAGAACATCATCCCTTTCCATCCTTAAATAAAGTGCTTGCTTAGTAAATGCCCGGACTGCTCAGGGCCTGACTAGAGCTTGGTGACTACAGGTGAGGAGGAGGAGGAAGCTGCTTGTCTGCACCCACCTGTCCCTCAGGGCGCCCGAGATGCCGCCACCGCAGACCCACTCCTTCGGGAGAAACATTGTGCCCTCCAGGATCATCTCAGAGTGTAGACACCAAGGGGACAATGTGTATACCCGTAGCTCCCAGAGAGTGAGTTATGTGTTCTGGGCCTGGAGAGCAGGGGAAGGAATAGGAGGTCTCCCAGCCCCGTGATCCTCCTGGATTCCTAAGGAGCAAAAAGGCATTTCAAGCTGCCCCTGGCCCCTTCTCAGTGCTGAGCCCAAAGTGGGTGGTGGCCAGCACCAGAGGCCACCCAGCCTGTTCAAACCTGTTATTTATTGCCTAAGGGGTCAGGGTAAGGGTGTGGGGAAGACCATGGATCACTCGGGGTTCAGGAGGAGCCCCGACCTTGAGGAAGGGAGTGCATGCTCCTGCTCTGCCCTCAGCACTGTTGCTAGTAGGGGTGCTGCAGGGTGTGCTCCATGATGGTCCGGAGCGCCAGCCACGTCTCCTGGGCCGTGGGGACGATCTGGGAGGCCGGCAGCAGGAAGCCGTAGCGCCCCGTGTCCCGGAGCTCGAAGGTGAAGGCGTACTTGATGCCACTGTCGTAGGCCCAGTCCACAGTGATCCCGCTGGCCACATCTGGACACAGAAGGGCAAAGAGATGCCCCCAGCAGGAAGAACAGTGCAAGGGTAGTCTAAGCAGCAAGTGGGCCCTGGGGGCCAAATCCCAACTCACCCCAGACAACATTGCGCTTCCTGACCCCAGCCTCAACCTGGCCCACGCCCTGCCCACCCTCCCCATTCTCTGCGCCGGCAAGAAGAGAGCTCGTGGAGGCCACCGAGCTTAAGATCTGCTCTTTCAAGGACCATCACAGGAAGCTGGACATTAACTAGTGCTGCAAAGAAAGACCAGCACTCACCCCTCCATTCAGACACGGACATCAGCTCTGACCCAACCTGGGTGGGTCGACGGCCCTGCCCTGGACCCAACCAGCCCTGCCAGTCAGCTACCAGCCTGCACCTGCCCCACCCCAGGGGAACGAGGGGCCTCCAGCAGTGGCCTGGGGGAAGGCTCACTCACAGAGCGTGGCGCTGATGCTGCCATAAATGTACTCGATCCCGTGGACCTCATACAGCGCCTTTACCGCATCCTTGGCGAGCTGGTACTGTGGGATTGCAGCCAGAGGATGGGAAGCTGGGGCTCCCCACACCCCCACACCCTCACCAGCTGCTGAGTAACAAGAATTGAGGGGTCCCGGAAGCTGAATGAGCAGATGGCTCTCATGAGAAGGGAGCACAGCCCCTCTGGCTTTGAACTCGACCACATGTGAGAACAAGCTCTCCCCCTCCTCCCTACCAGGGGGTGGATGGGTCCAGACCCCGGTTTTGGAGTGAGGGCCTGAACCTCTGGGGGGTCTTCCTGATGCCTCCCCCAAAGCCCCGAGCCGCCAATCTCACCAACTCCTTCTGGTTTGGAACAGGTTCCAAAGAGTGGCCATAAGGGTACATGAGCATCTGAGAGTAGCTGTGAATGGAGATGAGAGCCTTGACGTTCCCGTGGGCGGTGATGAAGTCCACAATGGCCGCCACCTCCGGCTCTGACTGAGGGGAGGGCCCACGGTAAGTCTCAGAGCAGGGGTTGTTATTAGAGCCATTTCCTGGAAGAAAAATAAAACCATCCAGAGGGTTTGAATTCCCAGGTTTGCGAAAGAAACTTAATGCTCCCAAAATAGCCGGATATTCCTCTACGTCTCCCATCGTCCTTTGCAGTTTGGTTGAGGCCCTGTGACTACTTGGGACCAATGAGAATGTGAGCAGTGATGATGGGTCACTTGTAGATTGAGGCTGTTAAGGGCAGGCATGGCTCCTCCACAGTCTCTTCTGTCTATGTGGTTGCAAGCAAAGAACTCCAGATGGAGGAAGCATCCTGGGTCCCTTTGTCACAGTCGGAAGAAAGCTGCCAAGGAGAGTCACCTACCCAAGTCGGACTTCATGTGCTAACTAACTTCTACTGTGTTGAGCCCCTGAGATTCGGGTGGGTATTAATCACCGGGGCACACCCTCGTCTAACACAACGGAGGGATAAATTCACACGAGGACTCAGCAGTGCTGCGGTCCTTGTAGAGAGCTCCCTCAGCCTGTCCTATGCTTAAGCCCTGACTGGTTCCATTAGAAAAGTGGGACAGCCTTCAGCGGAAACTCTAGGTCTGCAACCCTGGCTTCCCCAGTGAGCATCAACCCCTTTGAGCCGACACTTCTCTGCCTCTCTGACTCCCCTGCCATGCCGAAGGCTTGGGTCAGTCGAGTGCTCAGACTTAGTATCTGTTGAAGCTTTGCCACAACCACAACCTCGGAAGCAACTTGGACTTGGGGCCAGAAAAACAGAGGCTGGATCCCGGCCTGAGGCCAGTCTGGGAGCCACTGATGTAAAGAGCCTTTGACAATTCTTCTTGGGGACCTCAGCTGGGGGAGAGGAGCTGAGTTTCTATTTTGTTCACAAATTTAATTGGTTCCCATCTCCTAGATTCTCTGCTCTCCATCTCTTTTCTTCCTCTTACCCTCTTCTTGTGTCTCCTTCCCCTCCCCAAGGGCCATGTCATAGAGGGCTGGATTGTGGGCTGGTCAAGATTTGTGGGTTAGGAGCATGTTTGGAAAGAGCCAACCAAGTTCCTCCTCTCATTCCTCCCTGAAATGACTGCACACAAACCTGAGGCCGAGGTCAGGGGTCACCCCAACTTCTAAAGCCACCTGGGGATGCCAGAGCACTCCCCTAGACCTTCAGGGCAGTGTGTTGGCTGGAGGGCTGGGGGACTGGCCCAGGGACCTGTTGAGATGCTGCACTAGGCTTGCAGCCAATCAGTCCTCCCCAGGAGTGCAGGTGAGGGCAGCATGAGTGGGAGGGATGGTCTACAGATGACTCATTATGCAGCAATTAAATTAAGGCAATGATAAAACCATAAACAAAATCTTCCCGCCTGAGTCACCAACCCCAGCACACACTATTTCTGTCCACAGGCAGGCCCAGAGGCGGTTCCGTCACCGGGGAGAGCGTCTCCCCCCTTGGTCTGCGGGGTCCCGCCTGGGGTGGGGATCCGGGTGAGAAGGGGACGTGTCTGCAGGAAGCAAGGGTGAGGAGCAGCCCCACGGGCTGGACAGTGGCCCTGTTTGTTGTGTCTGCCGGGAGCTTCTGCACCTGCTCCCCTTGATGAATGACAAACTGCAACAGATGAGCAGAGGGGGGCGGTGGGGGCTGAGAGCTTTGTCTGCGTTCGCAGCCCACGCACAGAAAGCCGTTCCCCTGCCAACAACCAGGTGGCTTTGCCCAAATATGGAGAAACACTTCAGGCCATTAGTTCTGGTTTGAGCTAAGCAGCATAAACTAATCTTCCCCGGACCAAATGGGAATTAGCTGCCTGCCTCTTTCTGACGTTCACAGTCCAAGTCCTCTGAGCCCGCCTGTGTCACAAGTACCTGCTAATGGAGTCATTAGCTATTTATTTTTCCTTCTCTGAAAATGTAATCTGTAGCAAGGGGACATCTCTGGAAGGACATGGTAAATTATTAAAAGCAGTAATCTTTGGGTAGTGGGATTATGGGAGCTTTTTGTCCCCTCTGGGCTTTTTCCTCCCCCATACATTTTTTCTGTGTATTGTGTATATACGGACTGTCCCCCTTCCTGCCCCCTGTGGAGAAACACATAAAGGTTATTTTCTTTAAGAGATCATTTGTCTTGCCGCTAGCCGGTTTATCCTGGGGCACATAGGCACTTGCTTCAGCTGGTTCCGAGGGGCTCACCTGGATGCCCACTCGGAGCAAGTGTCTGGACATTTGGAGGTGAAAACACCCATTTTTACACGGTTGTGTTCCCTTACACAAGCAGCTACACGCACAGTGCCAGATTCTCAGACAGCCCCCACACCATGGGCTGAGAGCCTTACTCGGGATGCTTCAGATGCTGATTTTTCAATGAGAACAAACGGAAGGAAGCCAGATTTCCAAAGCGATGGGCAGATCTAGAATGTTTGATCTCATTATCTCATTAGTTTGGTCACCCATCTGTGGAATCTCCTTTTCAACGGCAAAGTCACTGTCTCCTTGGAGCCAAACTCCCACCCCCCACCCCACCCCACCCCAGTACAGTGGGTGCCGCATCTGAAGCCTGAAGACTGTGCCCATGCAACTTGTCTTGGCCAGGCCCAGCATCCCACCCATCAAATTCCTGCATTCCCAAGGTCCACATAAGGGTCTCTAGGTTTTCTGGAGGCCTCAGTTTCCCCATCTAGTCCCTATGCCCCTGGTATGGTAAGGGAGATCATCGAGAAGAACAGCAAGGAACCTGGGAGGAAGCTGCCCAGCTCTGCCTAGAACAGTATGACCCTGCAGACGTGCACCCGCCCACGAGGCCAGGATTACAAAGCAACTGAATCAAAAATAAAAACCAGGCTCAAGTCAGAGTTGATGATAAGAAATTGACTTATTCTATTATTAAAACTATTGTTCTGGCCTCCCCGAAGGGCAAATTTCAGGTCGTGGCTACCAGGAAATGAGTGTGAAGACCTTTTCTTTTGGTGGGCTCCCTCCAAGGGTAGGCTAGAGAGATTGGGGGGTGGGCATATAAACTGAGTTTTGAGCAAGCAGCAAGACCATCTTGTACCTCTTGAAGGTACAACCTGGAGACTCTCTTGTACCTTCCCCCACTGTACTTAGGGTACAATCCCTGGAGTTAGTTCTGCGTGCAAGGAGCTGTTTCCCACGTCTCCCAAAGAGCCTGCGCGTCCAAGCACATGCAACGTCTCCCCATACCGCTCAGCCAATCTTAGGCACGTCCCGGCCATGACTCACTTGCATTAGCTAACTACACCACCTCCGAGGTATGCATCCATGTAACCTGACTGCGTGGGAGACGTGCCAAGGCCCCAGTGCTCCTCCAGCCCGGACCCCAGGTCCAGCGGACTGCCATACCTCCAAAGCCGGACTTCCAGTTCCTGTTAAGATCCACACCAATGCAGAACATTCCAGGTCTGGTGGACTTGTTCTTCCGCCACAGGCGGTTCTGAAAAAGCCCATGGCAGTTGACATTCACCCCTTTCCCAGGGGTGGGAGCCTCTGACATCCTGTCCTAGGAAGGCGGGTCTGGGGGGGACAGAGAGGGGCAAAAGGAAGGAATCTCTAGGGCAGGACACGGCTGGCATGAGGATGGGGCAGGACTGCAGATCCCCTTGTGGGGGGAGGCCAGAGGACAGGCACAGGCTGGCAGCAGTGGCCTTCTTGGGCAGCAGGGCAGGGATGGAACGGCAAGGGCCGAAGCTGCAGTTCCCGAGTCACCAGCCTGCCTTAGTGAGACTCTCCGCCATGAGCCCCTAAGGGGCCGGCCCCCAGGGAATCTCAGCTCAGCTTCCCAAAGCCTCAGCAACCTTTCCTGCATCCACCCCAGAGCTGACCCTGACCCCGGTCCCTCTCCTTCCCAAATGCCCTCACCATGCTGTGGGTAAAGGCAAACCCATCAGGGTTGGTGACAATCTCCATGAAGATGTCCATGGCGTTCAGTATGTTTGTCAGCGTGCGGTCTTTGCCATATTCACTGACAATCTGCAAGCAAGGGCAGGGTGGGGACGGGGGAGGGATGGGAGGTACTGCCGGCTCTCCTCTAAGGTGGCCCAGCCAGTGGCTGCGGGCAGGGGTGGCATCAAGCCATCAGATGCATTCCTGGTGCAGAACCAAGGCTTGGATTTTAAACAACTAGAAGGCAAAGGATGGATGTGGGGTGCTGGGCTGCCGACGGGCAGAGCACACGGCAGCTGTTCCAAAGGACAGGAGGGGAGAGAACCCCTGAGTTTAAACAAACCCAGTATAAATTTTCAGCTGGTGACACCCTGAAACAGTCAGGGGTGGGTGACACCCAGCCCTGCCCCACCCCCATTCCACGCTGACCTTCTTGGCGGTCCAGATGCCAGTGGCATGCGTGATCCACTCCCGGGAGTGGATTCCAGTGTCGATCCAGATGGCCGGGCGCTGAGAACCTCCAGTGCTGAACTGGGTAAAAAGCACCAGGCCCCAAACAAGCGTGACCTGAGACAGCTGCAGGGCTGTCCCCAGCTGTCTCCACACCGCTGGGCCCAAGAGGGTGACTCTATGCACAGGTACTTGTGCCTGAGTCCACAAAGGGTGTGTGGGCCCTGGTGACTCCATGGGGCACGTGCACGTGGGGAGCGGGGTGATCCAGCCAGAAGCACAGAGCTTCCCCGGGCCTGAAAGTATCTTAGACTAGTGTTTCTCGACCTTTCAAGGGCACATGAATCCCCTAGGATCTCCCTAACATGCAGATGCTCGGTTGGTAGGTGTGGGGAGGGGCCCGGGGGTGGGCATTTCTGACAAGCTCCTGGGGACGCTGCTGCAGGTAGGTACCAGGACCACACTTTGTGGAGCAAGGTCTTAGACAACATTAAAGAGAGAACCTGCACAGCCCCCAGGGAAATCAAGGCAGGGACAGAGGAGGTTACATCCCAAGAGAAAGGAGGACACCTGGCCCTTTGGAAGAGTCCCCCAGGGCAAGGCTGAGAGCAACAGCGTTCCTCTTCTCCAAGAGCTGGATGTCAGGGGCCCTGTGTGATCCACACTCCTGAGCGCCCTTTAGAGCACATACTAAGAATTGTTTTCGGGTGGGCTCCGTGTTCCTACCTATCCTGCCTCATTCATGACCAAGGGCATTGCTGCTGCCAACTTTGCCCAAACTCTGTTACCGGTGGCCCCTGAGAAGAGCTGGGAGGTCTCCCCAAAGACTCAGTCCTATCTGAGGGGTTGCCTGAGCCAGATGGCCTCAATCATTTGTTAATGAGGCCTCTATTTACCTCTCTTCCCATTTAACAGATGAGGCAACCAAGGGAATAGGGAGAAAGCCAGCTCCACCACACTCACATCCCAAGACCAGCATGACGACTGTCATCTTGCAGTTCCATCTCTTTAGCAACCCTCCCACCTACTTCCTGAGGCCATGTCAGGTCATTGCACTGTCACCTGCCCATACCTATAAGGGTGGGTCCCTGAACACCACAACCTCAGAGCTGCAGGTCACCTCTGGGCAAGAGCACACACATCTTCTCTGTCCCTACAATTCCCACCCTGCCACGACCCCACACAAGTTCAATCTTATGCCCGAGGCCCTCACTGTAGAGTCTAGTGGTCAACACCGCCAGCTTTTACCTTCAGGACAAGAATGGACCGATTTTCAAAACTGTGGCCAATCTGAATTTTTGAGACAAGATCTGAATGTTCAGTTACAAAGTTGTCCATCCAGTTATATATCTGAAAGGAATGACAGATATCAGACGGGCTCTTAGGCAGGGAAGGGCAAACCCCAGCGTCTCCCCCATCCCACCCTCCTGAACGCTTTCCCACCTCCCTTGAGGATCTAGAAGAACGCAGATGGAGAACTCCATAAATCAAAGACACCCACTAGGCCTAAGGCAACGAGCTGCAGTCAGCCTGGACCCGAAGGCCACACACCACACGCAGAGCTGAGTGTTTGCGCATGCTCACCCACTCAGCCCCAGGCTCAGCCCATACGGCTCTCTCAGAATGGAAGTGTTTCTTGCTTCCATTCTCTTGGCCCACTGAGTCCATCTGACAGACCCCGTAGACCCCAATGTGCTGTTGGGGTCTTCTCGGCCCTTTTAGATTCTAAACCCTCTGAAGGCAGGGTTATTTATCTCTGATACCAATAAATACTGGCAGTATTTAATTAATCCCTTCCCTTCCTCTTTCAACGTATATAATTGAATTACCAAATATATGGGAAAAATGGATCTTCTATTACAGGCCACGTGAAAAGGGGAAAGAAATGATAATCACAAGGTGGACAATACCTTATCATCCCATCCTTTAACTGAAAATGGGACCTGTGCCTTGAGTTTCTTTCTGGACTGGGCGTCTCTACGTCTCCTTTATAATCAAGCCACAATCGGTCATGCCTGCCCTAGCTGGCTGTCACTGGGATCAGGAATTTTCTCCAACTGAGGCAACTCTGTTCTACTCTACAAAATGGCTCTCCAACGTGCCTGGCCTCCTGCCCCTTTACACCCTAGTACCCACAGCTGGGCCCCTTGACACCAGAAATGCTGTGGAGAGGTCGACACCCCCCTGAATCCCCAGCCACAGTGTTGGCTACTGAGACGGCCCCCTCCTTCCCCCAAGTCTGCACCGGCCAGTGACGCATCCTTACCTCAGCGTCCTGCCTCCTAGACCCATTACTCTGTCCCGTAGCTGCCCTGGGCGGTACCATTGAGCCCCAGTTCTCCCTGAATCCTGGCTTCTGGACCTCTTTGAAGCTGTCTGTCTGACAAGCCTTCCCCCCCCAGTGTCTGCTCTGCCCTCCCCAAGTGTCGGCTCACACTCTCCCACAGACGTCAGTCCTTCATAAGTCTCTGCCCGAGTCTGGAGACCCTGACACCCGAAGAGCAACGGAGCCCGGAGTCAGCTGGGCAGACCCACCTCCTCCAGGGTGTGGTAGGAGGAGTAGCTGAAGCTGCTCGTGCTACGCTCCAACCGGCGGGATGTGGCCATGGCTTCTCTCTCCTTATCCAGCAGCACCTAGGAGACATGCACACATGCTGGAAGGGGAGGGCTGGGCCAGGCCTGCCCTCCCGGAGCCCTGCCTCAGCTGGCTGGGCACAAAGACAGCACTGACACAGGAGAATGAGCCACTATGAGCGTGAGCTGCACAATGGGACGAGATGCCAGTTGTGAGGTGACTCTGCTGGGCCAACCAGTGTTCATGCTGCCATTTCCCAAGGGAGCACGGGGTGAGGAGTCTGCCACCAACTTGCTGCGGGGCCTTGGCCTTAGTTTCATCAGTGTGAACTTTGGGATAGTAACACCTGCCTTGCCCATCATCACATAGATAAAATGTAATCACGGATATGAAAGTGTTTTAGAAAAGTGCTCCTCGTCTATTGCCAACATCGTTTTTGTCCTCTAGGGGCACTGCTGAGTCAAGGTCCAAGCTGAACCATGTATGCTGGACCCTGGTCTCCCCTACTCCACAACAGCCCCTCTACGCACAGGGAGTAGCCTAAATAATTGATGTCCACGCCATTTGGAAAGTCAACTACGGACTAAGCGGGCCCAAATGATTAGAGATTTAGTGTGTCAATAGTCTTTTACTCACCATCTTAACTGCCTCTTAAATACAAGCATGGGTGAGCCAAAAGCAATGTCCTTGGGTATCATTGGGAGTTGGTACTCAGTCCTCATGTAGTACTTCCCACTGACCACAGGGAGGGCACATAGCTGGATTGGGTTGCCCTCCCACATCCTTCTGGGACACTTTTCCCAGCTTGGGACTCAGTAAGGAGGGCAGGTGCCCTTCACCCCAAGCTCTATCTACCCTTACACTGGCAACCAGGGAGAGAGACATCCCAGGATTCTGCATTGGCTTGCAGCATGGGAAGTGCCTGGGCCCCTCTGCTATGAAGGGTGAAGACCTTTCCCCAAAGTCACCCTGGTTTGAGCCCTGGGACCCAATAAGTCTTGATGATGCCTTGCTTCAAGCCAGAGCATCCTCTCAGTTTACCAGACATCCTTATCCTCATTATCTCAGCTGACCCAGTACATGACAAATGACAGGGTAAGAAGTAACTATTCATGTTTTAGAGATAAAGCAGATTGGGGGAATTAAGGGACTCAATGGCAAAGCCAACAAAGGGCAGAGGTGAGGTAAAAACCCAGATATCCTATTCCTAGCCTTGGGTTCCCTAAGGCTGTCTAGCTATCAAAACTAAAGTCTAATAAGAATCATAAACACATATATTATTTATAACATATATGATAGACATATATATTGTATGCACACACATAGATATGCATATCTACAGGAATGTACAGTTGACCCTTGAACAATGAGGGGGTTAGGGGCATCAACCCACACACAGCTGAAAATCTACGCATAACTTTGACTCCCCAGAATCTTAACTACTAATAGCCTACTGTTGACCAGAAACCTTACGAGTAATATAAACAGACAATTAATACATATTTTGTATATTACATGTATTATACACTTACAATAAAACAAGCTAGAGAAAAGAAAACGGTTTAAGAAAATCATAAGGGGGACACCTGGGTGGCTCAGTTGGTTAAGCAGCTGCCTTCGGCTCAGGTCATGATCCCAGCGTCCTGGGATCGAGTCCCACATCGGGCTCCTTGCTCGGCAGGGAGCTGCTTCTCCCTCTGCCTCTGCCTGCCACTCTGTCTGCCTGTGCTCGCTCTCTCTCTCTCTCTAACAAATAAATAAATAAAATCTCTAAAGAAAAAAAAAAAAAAGAAAAGAAAATCATAAGGAGGGGCACCTGGGTGGCTCAGTCCATTAAGCATCCAACTCTTGATTTCAGCTCAAGGTCATGATCTCAGGGTCATGAGACTGAGCCCCTTGTTGGGCTCCATGCTCAGAATGGAGTCTGCTTAAGCTCCCTCTCCCCCTATCTCTGCCTCCACTTGTGCTCGCTCTCTCGCTGTCTCTCAAAATAAAGAAATAAAAATCTTTTAAAAATTAGAAAAGCATAAGGAAGAAAAAATACATTTACAATATCATACTGTATTTATTTTTAAAAATCCATGTATAGCCACACAGTTCAAATCCATGTTGTTTAAGGGTCAACTTTATACTTATCTCTGTGTGTGTATGTGTGTGTACATACAGAGAGAGCAAATGTATAAAATGTTAACAACGGGGAAAAAGTCCATCATGCTATTCTTTCAATTAAAAGGTGTTTTAAAATAATGAAGAAAGCAATACCCCGAGCATGGGAAAACATGACACTAAAATGTCAAAAAATTACCAAAATGTTAACAATTCCTGTTAGAATAGAAAGATTATTATTTTAAGCCATTTAAAAATTTTCTCTATTTTTACATTTTGGCAACGTGCTTATACTAAAATGCGTATAATCTTCTAAATGAATAAATAATACTAAAACAAAAATAAACCCCCCTAGTGACTAAAATAAAGGAGCAGCCATGGACTCTTCAGTGGGGGGGTTGGAAGAGAGGTAGGACCACCACCCCTGCTGCAGACAGAGGCCACCGCCCTGTGACCACCTCCCACCCCTTGTCAACCCCGCCGCCCCCGGCCAGCTTGCTCACAGCCCTCAAGTTCACAGATTTAAAAGTGGGACTGGGCATCAAGGCCTGGGCCTCATTTTCGTTTCTTTTTGAGCACCGACTGCATGTTAGGCAATGGTGATTGCAACGTTTTCTGGTGCAATGGGGTGGGCTGGGGACAGTCCCACTGGGGCAAAGCTGGGATTGCTGGTGGGGCGAAGGAAGGAGGGACGAGCCTTGATCCTCGCTGGCACTCCGAGGCTCCCCCCTGGGAAGCTCTAACAAAAGGGACTTGTCTTTTCCCAGGAAACCAACGGAAATCTCAGCAGCCCGCCATGACCCATGTGGGCCCGTCGTTTTGGGCCGGGCACGACCAGCTGTGGAGAGCAGCTGCAGGGGGGCAGGCCGCCTGGCTTGGTGTACCCGGGAGCCCCACTCCGGCCCCAGCGGAGTGAAGGGTCCGTACATCCGACGGCCTAGGGAATTGGTGGAGGGCCTGAGGCGGCGGGTGAAGATGGAGCACGGGGAGGAGAAACTGGGAAGACAGGAGCAGAGGACCCGGCTCTTCCTACAGACCCCAGGGACGCCCACAGGAACACAGCTCCCATGAGGCCGTTCTGTGTTCCACAGAACAGCTTGGGGGCAAATGGGAAACCGGCTCCGAACTGCAAATAACTTTCCAAACACCCTCACAGGCTTGTGAATGGAGACGACACCCGCTTACAAATTGGGAATGCTCAGCCCTCACAGCTGGGCCCCAGTTCCAAGAACACTGATCTCCCCTGGCCTGAAAACTACACAGATGTTTGCTCCCTTCACGGGGCCGAAGGAAGGAGATGAGAGAACCAAGAACGCAGTCTTGCCACGGGCTCAGGGAAGCCTAATTACAGCCCTGTCAGGCTTCTCACAGAAAAAAAGAAACAGCTCAGAAGTAAGCCATTTGCCTCCCTGGAAGCCATAACCTGACAAGGAAAGTAATACCTTGGTGTGAATTAACTTATGACAGGGTTAAGGAAGGATGGGAACATGGAGCAGAGAACAGCACCTCCAGGATGCAGGAGGGCAAGAGGCTGAGGGAGGCCCCGGAAAAGGCGAAGTTGATGCCTGAAGGGAACCGGCCCTCGGCAGCCGAACGTCAACCATAGACGCAAAATGGACGAGGCCCCGGGTAACAGCGGATGAGGAGCATCTCACCACCCACCCCCGCCCCCCCCCAGGCACCCCCGTTCTGTGACAACAGCAGTCACCTCTCCTCATATGCCCCCGGCCTCTTCCAGGCAGCTGCATGGTGGGGGCAACTGCAGTCCTCATCTCCATGGTGGTGGCTACAGATCAGGGGTTCTCGGAATGGACCCCCTCCGAGGTCAAGGCTGAACGGTGGCCCCACTGCGCAAAAGACAAAGTTAAATCCACCCACGCCAACAACAATGGCAACTGCTGAGGAAGCAGGTGGCACAAGGGCAGAGAGAGGCGGGGCCTGTAGCCGGGCTGTCTCAGGTTGAATCCTGACGCCATCACTGACAGGCAGGTCGCTCATCTCTCTGTGCCTCGGTTACCAAAGCATTAATCTCTCTGTGCCTTCATAAAATGGGGGTCATGTTATCACACACTTGAACACAGTCTTTAAGCTGTTCTCATGAGGATCAGAAGGGTTAATACATGTAAAGTGCTTGAAACGTTGCCTAGCATGCAGCTCTGAGGAGAGCCACAGGAGGATGGCAGGGCAATAGTCACTGTTGGGGTGACTCCAGGACTCTGTGATGTCATTTACCAGACACGACCAGGAAATCTGGATTCCTCCAAAGAGAAGTGGTATCTGGAGGACTTGGATGACAGATGGCCGTTAACGGTCAGTCAGCAATGACCCTCCTCCCAGGACCAACAGAAGAGTCAGGCCTTCTCTCCCTGCCTCTCCATCAGTCCCTTGCCCACGGCTGCTCCTTTCCTCCCTTGCCTTCTCCTGCTCCTTCCTGTCCAGCCTCCTCTCCTTTGAAGAGCTGCCTCTCAACCCCACCCCAGCCACGGTCATGGCCACTTTTTAATCTCTTCTTTTCAGTGAACGAGTGTTTGTTGAGCACACACTAGGTACTAGGTACGGCAGCCAATGAAACAAAACTGCCTGCCTTCACGGAGCTTATAGTCTGGCAGGGGAGACAGAATAATGACATAAATTATAAACAGCATAATTACATAAATTAGATAGGCTGTTAGAAGGTGGTAAGTGCAGAGAAGAAAAATGGTGCAGTGGAAGAAGGGAGGGAACTGGAGAATGTAGAAGGGTACAACTTAAAATAAGTTGAAAAGGGAACCTATGAATAAGGTTTTGAAAGCAATGAGGGAAGAGGTCATGCAGATATCTGCAGAAACAGCATTCCAGTCATAAGGACTAGGAAGTGCAAAGGCCCTGAGGTATGAATCTAGTCAAGGGCCCTGAGGCAGGAATGGATCAAGGAAGTTCAAGGAACATTAAGGAGGTCCAGGTATCTGGAGCAGAGTGAGCAAGGGGAGAGTAGTCAGTGATGTGGGGGTGGGGCATAGGTCATGTGGCACATTATAACCATAACTTTGGCTTTTACTCTGAATTGGAAAGTCACTAGGGGTTTTAGGCAGAGAAGTGACATAATTGAATATAACATATAATACTAATGATTTTAAAGTACTGGTTTTTTTTAAGATTTTTTTTTAAAGATTTTATTTATTTATTTGACAGACAGAGATCACAGAGAAGCAGGCAGAGAGAGGAGGAAGCAGGTTCCCTGCTGAGCAGAGAGCCCGATGCAGGGCTTGATCCCAGGACCCTGGGATCATGACCTGAGCCAAAGGCAGAGGCTTTAACCCACTGAGCCACCTAGGTGCCCCAAAGTACCTGTTTTGAGACAGGCAACAAGGAGGCAAGGGTGGAGTTGGGAAGAGAAGTAGAAAACTCTTGGAATAATCCAGGTGTGGGGCCAATGGCATGCTGGCCCTGGGTGGCAACCTAGAATACATTTTAGAGGGAGAGCTTATGGGATTTGCTGACAAAATGAAAGTGGGATGGAAGAAATGAGTCAAGGATGACTCCAGGCTTCTTGTCTGAGTGACCAGAAGGATGGCATTGCCATTTCCTGAGATGGAGAAGGTTGTGGAGGAGTGGGTTGGGTGGGAGATGGTATTCAGTTTGGAACAGTGAAGTTTTAGATGGCCATTAGGCAGGAGGTGGTGGCATATAGGAGTCTGGAGTTCAGGTTGGATGTAGGAGTCTGGCTGGAGCTGTAAGCATGGGAATATTCAGGGGGCTGAAGGTATTCAACACCATGACTCTGGATGAAGGGATAGAGAAGAGGTCAAAGGACAGAGCTGGGAACTAGGAAAACAGTGTGCAGGGGAGCTGCTGGTAAGATGGGATAATCCAGGAGAGTGCAGTATCCTGGAAGCCCAGACAGGACATTTTCAAAAGAGGACAGAGTGACTAGTTGTGTTGAAAGTTGAAAGAACAATGGGCACTCAAAGTTGACCCCTGAGTTAAACCTAGATGCTGTGGGCGAGGACACAGTTTTGGTGATGACACAGTTTTGGTGACGTGAGGGGTGGACAGTCCACCCAAAGAGAAGGATGGAGATGGCAAGTATAGTCCATATTTCCAGGAGTTTTACTGTATAGGGAAGCAAAGAAGTGGGGTGATAGCTGGAGATGGGTGGAAGGGATCAAGAGTGGATTTTTTTTTTTAGGGCAAAAGAAATAACTCTATATTTGTATGCTAATGAGAATGATCCGGTTGGGGGGGTGGCAAAGCAATATTTACACTAAATTGTGTTTTGCTCTAGACGCTCAGAGAACTGGTGGTTTTTGTTTTCTCCTTTGTGCTTTCCCCTATTTTCCAAATTATCTAACATGAATATTTATTAATTTTGTAATCAGAAAAAAGCCATTAAAATCCACAGAGCTGATTGCTCAAGTGAAGCTTTTCCATGGTGACTCATCCTAGAGAAAAAAAAAAAAAAAAAACTACACCAAACCAAAGGGCTGAAAAAAAGGGGGAGGTGAAGAAAAATTAAATGCAAATAGAGCTCACTCAGAATCAGATAATTTCTTGCCTGGCCCACTGCAATTTCCTCAGCGCCCTCCTTCCTGTCAGTCTCTCCCAGCTCCTGTCCCCAACTCAATATTGTCACTGTCAGAGGGATTTCTCTTAAATGCAAATCTGATCATGTCAGAGCCCTCCAATGGCTCCCCCACGATTTTCGATTTTCGGGATAAAATCTCAACCTCTTCACCTAGCAGAGGACGCCCTTTGTGATCTGGTTGGGCCTCATTGCCAATCGGGGGCCCCCTTCCCCTGCCGGTCCCCCCTCGCCTGCTCTTCAGCCGCACAGCACCCGCACCGCACCTTAATTACTGCCTTCTGAGAGCCCAGACTCTTGTCCCCGCTCCCATAGCAACCTGCTGCACTCCATGAGCACACTCATCCACTCCATTGTAATCACTGATTTATTCCCCTCGGCTCCCCACCCCCATGACACCAGCGCCCCTCGATACAGGACCAGAGCTCTTTGTATTTCCTGCACCTTGCACATAGTAGGTGTCTCTGTATCCTTGGGTGGATGAATGCACCCACCTCTTCTACCTCAAGCACCCCCTGATCCCAGCTCAGTGGCAGGGGGTGGGCTGGGGGGATGGAGGGTCTCTTCCCTTCTTCAAAAATCTCCAGCGCCTTTGGCCAAAGCAAAAGCCCGCACCTAGGTTTTCCCTGTCCCTCTCAGCCTGGTGCTATCCAGCAAACGCAACTTCACTTCTTTCCTTTTCTTGAATCCGTTAATTCATCTAACATTTATTAAGCCCAGCCGAGCGGCAGGTGCGACAGCAGGCGCTAGGGTATAAAGATAGACAAGGGGCATGATCCTGGACCTTGAGGGGCTCAGGGGTGGGGGGGTTCCGGAGACAAAGACCAACATAATAGCAAGGTCTCTGTCTGGCATAGCTCTTTCTGAACCTGCCAACAGAGTAACTGTTGCGACACTTGAGGGCCCACCGTGCAAGGGACATTAGGCCAAACACTGCGGCTGAGGAGGTCTGGAAGATTCGGAAGAAATTCGGCCTGTGAGCCAATTACTGAAACGCGAGGCTGGACGCCAGCAATCTGAGGGGTGCAAAGCCTTCCCCTACTGTTAGCGCCTCTGAGCTTTTCTCCTCCTGGACGCCCTCCCCCTCATCACCACAAATCAAAGGCAACACAGTGGCCTCCCCCCCAACCCCACCCCGCCCCTGGCTCCCTCGAAGCCAAAATGGGATCTTAAGTGTGACAATCAGAGCTTGATGCAGCGCAGACAGAGCGAGTATTGGTGAAAATCCTGCCTGGCTGGGTGAGGGCTGGGACTCCAGGGTATCTCACTAAGACCCGACCCCCCAGCCCAGGGATTCCAGGCCAGGGGAGCACAGGAGAGGACAGGCTGAGGAGAACGAGGACGACAGCTCCAAAGGAGCCAGCGGGCAGGCTCAGACTGCCTCTGGGGACATTCCTGATGTGCAGAAATCAACAGAAAATTTTGAGAGACCTCTTCATGTCTGCTTGCCAAATACTGCCGGGGGTCCCAGGGCCCAGCAGAAGCAGAGAAAGGCAAACGTCAAAAATTCAGGCTTGGGCTAAAAATGAGAATTCAGTGCTGTTTCTTTCGATGTGGTACCCTGTCTTGTCTGCAGGAGTGTACCCATTTTGGTTCGTGGGGAATTAGTTAGAGAAAGAGCCCAGCCCTGGACGCTGAGCAGCGAACACATGGGCCTGATGAAGGATCAAGTCTCTGAATGGACCTAAGGGACCCAGCCCCGGGCTCGCATGGGAAAGGAATGCCCCTAATGCGTTTATCCCTTGGCACTGGTGTCGAGTGTGTGTGCCCGGAGACTGTGGTCCCACACTCGGAGTCCTCAGAGAGTAGCTGCGGCACAGCGGGGCCGGGGAAGGATCTAGGTGGCTACGCTCCTACAGGTACCCAACAGCATCTGTGGAGGGGGCCAGCCGGCGAGGCCTAACCAGCACGTGGTGCCCACAACGGCCTGAGGAAGGAGGCTCCCTGGGAGAGCCTTGAAGACAGGACAGTGGGAACAAAATGTCATGATGTCCAGAAAAGACACTGTCAGGTGTGCGGAGCCATGGGGGTAGGGAGTTGGCCCAGAGGAAGGCTCGCTCTGCCCTCCCCGAGGGCGGGTCTGCGGCCGCCCCGCCCCAAGCCGTTCCCCTGGGAGCGCCCTGCCTGGGAGAGGTGTCCAGGACTGAGAGCCTTGCGGTACTGGTGTTGGGAGGGAGGCCACAGCAGGCCCACAGTTAGGCTCTTTCACCTCTTCCCGCTTGTCTGGAGTGAAGGGACTCTCTGGTATTGGGTGGCTGAGACACCACCAGGACAGGAGGGACAGTCAGAAAAGCCAAGGGAGCCATCCAGTGCTGCCTTCTCCTTGTGCCGAGGAAAGACTTGAGCTTCTTCCTCCTTCCTGCCCACCCCCACTCTCCTCCCTGGCTTCGAGCAGCAAATCCCTCCCCAAGAGGACTCACCGGCAAGTGGCTGCCATTCCCACACTAGGAGAACCACCCCCCCCCCGCCCCCCGCCCTGTGGACTCTGTCCTAGATTTAAATATTCTCTGAGAAGTATGAGATTTCATTCCCTCCACAGCCGGTTCACAAGAACGCAGATGGAACTCTAGAAACAAGATGTCCACTGTTAGCCCTGGCTTGTTTTCCTCCGTGTCAGGCCCAAACCAGAAAGCCATGTGGAAGATGGGCCCCTAGCCGCAGCCCTGGGCCAGGACCTCACCTGGATGTCCTTTATCATGATGCTGTAGGCAAGGCCGTGAGACTCCAGGTAAGCTTTGATGTCTTTCAGTTCTGAGAAAGGAACTCTCATATCCACAGGGAGGCTGGGCTTGGCTGGGCTACGCCAGAAGTCCACCTTGGTCACAAAGGAAAAGAGAGGAAAGGAAAACAGACATGTTTCTCACACGTCCTTATTCACGATTCTGTAGGCACCTTAAGTAGCCAGGTGGTCGTCTTATACGGTTAAAAGGGCCCCAGTTCCAAAATGAAAACCCTAAGGCCTAGCAGAAAGATGGGGGCAAACAAACAAAATCCCCCAACTGAGCTTCCCTCTGTAATTCCCAGCCCCCTCCTCTCTCAGCCTCACCCACACACTTCACCTGAACCCCAAGAACCCTACACGGTTGCCAAGAGTGAGACAGCTCGTTGTGTGGGACATCAACATGGACAAGAGCCCTGGTCAGAAGAGGAAGGCCTCACTGCCCCTAAGTCCCGGAGAGGTGGGAAGCCCCCAATCTGGATTCCCACGTCATTTGAATGCGATGTCTCTTTCCCAATTTGTAAAACAGAGAGGGAAAGAGAGGTACGCAAACAAATGGGGACAAAGGCTCCAGGCCACCCCCAGAAATATCTGGTTGTTTTAAGAGGCCTCCAACATAACCCTTCTATTCTAACGGTTGAAGAAAATGTTTTCCGTGGCTGAATACTTGCAGAGGACAATGTTCTCGGAAACAAATGCTCAGTCTGACAGGGACGAACCCAAATAAAACAGGTTTGCCAAGCTAAAGCGATTTCAGTTGGGAAACAGATGTGTCCAGGCTACACTCGGTATGGCATCCTACCCAGGGATCTATGTGCTTCCTGTGTGGCTTCAGGACGTTCCAATCCCTTGCAAAGTGGCCCCCGACAAGGTCTGCCCTACAGCCCCCCAACTAGCACAGAGGAGAAAGCCAAGAAGGACCACCCAACCTTCTGGGTGAGTGTTCCCAACCTTTCCTGAAGAGAATTTGATTTTCCACAGTGTTGTGCTCTTTGGTGGAGCTGTCTGGCGGGCAGGCTTAGGGTGCGGGGAGCAGGAGAGGGGGCTGAAAGGGCAAAGCCACTATAAGAGAGTGTAGAACGTGTTCCTCAACCCTGAGGAGTCCTCACCTTCTGGGGCTTCAGGCCGTCCAGATCCCTGAGAACTGAAAGCTGCTTCTCATTTTTAGCCAGGACTCGAAGAACCTGGTCTCTGGAAAGACAGAGGGAAGACAGAGGGAGCTGCAGAGAGGGCCTCCTGGAAGGCTGGGCTGCTTGGAGGAGGCTGCATGAGAAGACACCAGGCCAAGGGCCCCTGGCAGAAGGGCTGGGAGGCTAGAGGACCCAGAGCAGAAGGATGCATAGCTCTGGGAAGCACACGAGTCCTTCAGCCTGGGATCGCTCCAGCCTGAGGACAGGCCACCTAAGGGACTACATAAAGCCTGGAAGAGCGATTGATGAACCCAGTGCCAAGACAGGGGGAGGAAGAGTGGGAAAGGCATCGAAGGGGAATGGAGGAGGATGGAGAACAAAAGGAACGAAGGGGAAGAAGGAATAGATCCAGGGGGGCAGAGGAGACCAACTGTGGCCCCAAGGGCTCTTTATACAAGGGCCCAGGGCTGTGGTCTGCCCAAACCCGGGCCCTCTCCGGCCTTCTCTCAAGAGCTTGAGGACACAGAAGGGCGGATCAGCCTGACACTACCTTATGGGAGGAAGCTGGAGAGGCTGCGAGGCAGTGTGACAGCAACCTGCATGTGGCCTGGCCTCCAGGGTCTGCCGTCTGGGAGGGGGCCGTCTCCCTCCCTGGCTGGCTCTGACAGCAGGGAGGAGGAAGCCCCTCTCTGACCCCCTCTCTGATCACCACCACTCTGGGGATGTCACGCAGTAGTCACCTGGCGTGAGCTTTGGGAGGCTGAGAAACACGTCCCTAGAGGGCCTGGTATAAGACACCAGCGCTTCTCCTTATTCACGGGAGGACAATACTGCATCCCGAGGGTAGGGAGACATAGTCTTCTGGCGGTTACTAACTTCCTTAAGAACCAGAGGAAAGTTATAAAACTTCCCCCCAGGAAAAAAAAAGTAGATATGCCAACAACTTCACCTATAACCAAGAATCAGGGGGTTCCGGAAGCCCTGAAAGCTTCCCCATGGGCCACGGATGAAGAACAGTAATACAGCCGCTTGTCCCGCCCTTGAGCACAGGCATGGGAGATTACCAACCCGAATGGGAACCAAGGTCCCGACTCCCTTCACTTTGGCCAGGTCCCAGTAGGACAGTCATCTCACCCTCCCCACACACACACACCTGGTTCCCAAGCTCTCAACAGCTGCCCCCCACACACATACCCAATGGAGGAACCACTCACCCTGTGAAATTCATTTGACCCAAAGCTGTAGCCATAATAAAGCTGAAGACCAGGAATGTCCACCTGTCCACAGGGGATGGGCCAGGGCCCAGGCCTCTTCCAGGGGCGCCCTGCATGCTTCTTCCCTCAGGCGAGCTTCAGGGGCCTTCCTTGCGCGCAGGCATGGCCCAGGCCTCAAGGCAATGCAGCACCTAAAGGCCGGCAGGCCCGGCCTGAGAATAGGC
Source organism: Taxidea taxus jeffersonii (assembly GCA_003697995.1). Lineage (NCBI taxonomy): Eukaryota > Metazoa > Chordata > Mammalia > Carnivora > Mustelidae > Taxidea > Taxidea taxus. The sequence continues at coordinate 4,309 of RCUC01146787.1, read as the reverse complement.
ATTAGGTTCTCTCTGGGGAGACCCAGCGTGTGACTCCCACACGCAGGGCCTGGGGAGAGCTGGGACCACCCCTCCCCACTGCTAGGCAAATCCCCTCCTGGGAAGAGGAAAGAGGGAAAGAGGAAGACAAGGCTCTTGGCTTTCTTTCCTCCCTGGAGGTTTGCCGGGCCAGCCTCCGGTGAACATCAAATCCTCCATCTCCTCGGAAAGATGAGAACAGCTGGAGGCCCAAGGAAATCACTCCTTTCCTCCCTCCTCATTGAACTCTTTTCTTTTTTGCTCTCCTTCGCCCTCCCCATCCACTCACACTTCCCCCGGGCCACGTCCTCCTCACACATAAGGGTGTGGACTCCGTGGAAAGAAGGCTGGGTTTAGAGACAGACCATTTGCTCACTTCCTGTCTAAAAGACCGAGGGCAACTGCCCTAATGTCTCTAAATCTCAGTTTGCTCATCAGGAAAATGGGGTTAATAATACCTCCCCTCCCTACCTCACAGGGGTTTGGGGGGGGGTATTAGATGAGACAGCTTGGGTGAACTGGCTTGGCCAAGCCTGCAAAATAGAATGTATCATTATTTCCGAGCATTAACGCTTAGTCACAGCTGCACCTCAGGTCAGGGCTCCAATGGCAGGGGGGAGGAGGGGGACAGAAGGGAATGGAGAGGGGAACCAAGCAAATAGGTACATAGCATGAGAAGGAATTCGGGGAAGACTCCCTTTCCTCTGTCTTCAGCCGGTCGCTGCTAGGCCAGCGCAGGTAGTGCATTTTCTGCTAGACACCAAGGTCACTGCAATCATTATGGTTCTCGACAGACGGCAGAGTCAATTTCTCGGTCCTGCCGAAGCCCCACACAGCCCCCTTTATGGTCCAGGAAGAACGGGAATAAAGCCGAGGCCAGCGCACAAAGCAGTCATATTGGAAGGGGAGAGTGAAAGATGATGCCTGAACGGTAAATGAATCTAACAGAAAATCCACAGGAGGCCGAGGAAAAGCAGAGACTAAATCCAACAAAGTTGTTCAGCAGAGGACTTCAACAAAAGGCCACTTAACTGTCACCGGCGATTCTCAGAAGCCCCCCTCCCCATCCATCCTTTCCCAGAATGACCAATTAACCAGCCATGTGTGCTGAGAGGGGAGCTCTTTCATTGACAGGATGCCCTGCTCCCACACCCCACCCGACCTACTCCATTATTTCGGGGTTCAGCTGCTCAGACATGCCAAACTCTCCTAGAACCCTGACTTCGGGAACTCTCAGACAGAAACATTAGCAAAGGGTTTCAGGACCTAGAAAAGAAAGCAATTAGGCTTTCCACCCAAGTAGCATTCAGCTTTAGTAGAAACGAATAAAAGAGTGTTCTAGTAAACAATAGCTTGGGAATTTAAAAGAAAAAAAGTGGGATGGTACTAGTCACCAAAAGTACCCAGCATCTTCTTGTTCAAAAGCATCACTTAAGTCACTAATAATAAGACAACTATCCCTGTCTTTTTGGTGTAGGGGTGGGGAGAGAGAGAGAGAAAGATCGAGAGCAAGAGCAAAAGAGAAAGAGAGAGGAAGAGAGAAGAGCTCTTCAGAACTCTCGTGAACTCTATGGCAGCCCTTCCAATAGAACTCTCTGTGATAATGGAAATGTTCTATGTCTGCACTGCCCAATGGGATAGCCACTAGCCAGTTGAAATGTGGCCAGTGTGACTAAGGGGTGGAATGTCTTATTTTATTTAATTTTAATTAATTTCAATAATTTAAATAGCCGCATGTGGCTAATGGCTATCACATTACACAGCACAGCTCTGTGGGAATTCACCAGCCTAGAGCAGTGCCTCTCTGGACTGGAAGCAGAGACACATGGCTGTGCTTGCCTTAATACCTAATATTGGCTTCTCACTCAAAATTAATTATTCATCTAATCATTTATTCAATAAATGTCTACCGAATTTCTGCTATGTGCCAGGCATTTGCTAAGGTGCAGGAATAAAATACAGAACAATACAGACCTGGCCCTGAGGTTTCTAATGGGGTAAGTAGACAGCTAAATAAGTACAATTATTTTGCAAATAATTGTAAAAATATCACAGGTGTGTGTGTTCCAGTGTGCCATGAGGACAGGTACCACTGACTCCATACAGACTGAGGAGACAGGGAGAATCTCCTAGAAGATCTGTTGGAGGACTTTTATCTCCTGCAGGTGAGGGGTTTAGAAGCCCAAACAATCCCGCCCACGTGAAACAACGAAAATGTTGGATAACATTATCTATAGTAACTTTTAAAAGGTATCACTGAGTTGGCACGAGAGTAAAAATCTACAGATCCCAAAAAGGAGTAAAAGCCAGACACTTCAACGGTAAGCAAATTTTCCCCCCTGAAGGGTTCTCTCCAGCCCAATTCCTGATCTGCCCCCTATGAAAATACCCCTAGAATCTAGGGTCATTTTCCTTCTGCTTAAAGTAGATCTTTTGAAACTTTAGTGATGTTCTCTGTTCTTATTTGTTCGCAAGTTTTTCTTTTGTTTTCATTCTGTTTATTTATTTGTTTACTTGTTTGTTTGTCAGAGAAAGAGCAAGAGAGAGCCCAGCAGGGACAGCAGCAGGTGGAGGGGGAAGCAGGCTCCCCGCTGAGCAGGGAGCTTGATTCGGGACTTGATCCCAGGACCCTGGAATCACAACCTAAGCCGAAGGCAGACACTCAACCGACTGAGCCACCCAGGTGCCCTTCATGCTTTCTTTTTTTTTAAGATTTATTTATTTGTTTGGTGGGAGGCGGGGAAAGAGCACAAGCGGTAGGGTAGGGAGAAGGAGACAGAACCTGAACGGACTCCGTGCTGAGTATGGAGTCCAAAGTGGGACTCAATCTCACGACCCCGAGACCATGACTTGAGCCAAAACCGAAGGCCCAAGGCTTAACCGACCACACCACCCAGGCACCTCTATTTTGCTTTCATTCTTAAAAGCGTTTAACTGGATATCCATTCCAGGTTGATTATTGTTTTACTGTCAACACATTGGGAACATTCTCCCACAGTCTTCTGGTTTCCATTTGTCCTGTTCAAAGGTAACCAATTAGTCTATTCACTGTTCTTTAGCAGGTGATTTTTTCTTACCCCCCGTTGCTTTGAAGATCTTCTTGTCTTGGATGTTCTGCAGGTTTAGCTTCCTGTACTTACTCTTTGGCTATCCCAAACAGATCTAGAGATGCAAGGTGATTGCAGTCAAAAGCCCAACAGTTCCACAAAATTTCACAAGCTGATAAACATGTATACAAAAAAACCCACAAACAACCATGCATCCTAAGAGTCAAGATAATCCTGAGATCAGAGTGGGAGGACTTCCTACAGAATCCATTAAAACATATTATAAAGCTATAGTAACAAAGACACTATAGTATTGGCACAGATAGACAAATCGAGCGCAGAAACCCAAGCATTTTGGGTTCTTCATTTTTTTGCAGACTTTGGCCCAGCAGATCACTGTGAAGTAGACAGACTATCCAGTATAGTCAGTTCTGGGACGACTGGAGATAGAGATGAGAAAAAATGGAATGAAATCCCTTTTGCACCACATATAAAAATCAGTTCCGGGTAGATTAAAATGTTCACATGTAAAAGGCAAAACTGAAACACACTTGGAAGCCAACATAGAGAATATTTCCTGACCTTGGGATAGGAAATAATTTTTGTAAATAAGACATAAAAAAAAAAACATAAGGGTTCCCATAAAAGGGCAAGATGGATAAAACCAACAAAACTAAACTAAATTTTAAGAACTTCTGTTCTTAAAATCCTTGACAGAGAATAGAAAACCAACTTCAGGGGCACCTGGGTGGCTCAGTCGGTTAAGTGTCTGCCTTCAGCTCAGGTCATGATCCCAGAGTCCTGGGATCAAGCCCCACGTCGGGCCCCCTGCTCTGCAGGGAGCCTGCCTCACCGTCTGCCTGCTGCTCCCATTAGCTTGTTCTCTCTCTCTCATTCTGTGTCACATAAATAAATCTTAAAAAAAGAAAGCCGACTTCAAACTGAGAAGACATATTTACGATACATAAAACCAGAAAGCCCTTGCTATCCATGCTATAGAAAGAACATCTGTGCATTCATTTCTTTTCATGGGTAAAACATATGCAAGGCCATTTCACAGCAAATCACTCACAAGTGATCTCTCTTAACCACTCCTGGTGGAAGTTTAAATTGGTGAGATTACCACCAGCTGCTGTTACCTAGTGAACTTGAAAAGGTACCCCACACCCTACGTCCTAAAAATCCCACTCCCGCCTACGGGGCCTCCTACGGGGCCTGGAGAATCTCTTGCTCTCGAGCACCAG
>ML105871.1:33802-55937 GCA_003697995.1 Taxidea taxus jeffersonii | reverse complement strand
GGACATCAGCGCCGCGGCGGAGCCTGCTCGCCTCCTCCTCGCCGGGCCGCCGCGCGTCTGCGCCTCTGCCGGAGCCCCGCGCTCGCCCGGCCCTGCCCCGTGGCTCGTCCCGGCCCGTGAGACCCACCTGACACAAGGCGAGTGCAGAAATATGCTTCCCTGTTCCCCCTTCTTTCTTGGCATCTGCCACCACCATGAGAACATCGGCCTGCTAGGGACGTAGGGGACACAGGTGGACAGTGGAGCCAGCGCCCTCCAGCCGGTCCCCAGCCGGTCCCCAGCCCAGCCAGCAGCTCGAGTGCCCAGAACGGCGGCCCCGTGGACTGACACGTGGGAGAAGCGGCCGGGTGGAATTTCGCGCGGCCGGCTTCTGCGTTTTGGGCTGGCTGATGGCGCACGGGTACCACGGCTCGCTGGTGCCGGAGGCTCCTCGACCCAGACGTGTGGGGCTGAGCACCTGCTGGATGGTCCGGGTCGGGCTCGCAAAGAGAGCCCGGCGGGTCCGGTTCCGGGAAGAGTCCAGTGGCGGAGCGCGGGTTGCGAGGGCGGAGAGGGCGCACGGAGGACTCCAGCCTGTGCTACAGAAGCGAGGCGGGACACTCCCAGACCGTGTCTCCTCTCCTTCGTGCGTCTCTTGTACATTTTCCATCTTAAATGTCTTCGCGCGTCATTAGACTTCCCGACAGTAAGCGCTGAGAGGGTCCCCACCTCTGTCTCCCGTGGCCGGCCGGTGGCTGGCACCTGCTCACCGGCGGCGTTGCTGCTGCTGGAAGGACGGGTTAGAGACGCGCAAGAGGGAGACGGAGGGGCTTGCTGAGGCAGCTTCCCAGGGGAAGGGAAGCACGTGGCTGCGCCAGGCGTCCCTGGGGCCCTGCAGAGGCCATCTTCTCTCTGGCTGTGAGGCTGGGATCCAAGTCCGACTTTCCAAGCCTCCTGCGTCCATGTGTGTTTAGTCAGTCAGTTCTCCACAAGCAAGGCAGAGGGGCTCCAAAGCCAGGACTCCGTGGTAGGGAGCATCGAAGACATGGGGCACCCGCTGACGCCCGGAAATAGAAGCTCACCCGTGTGCAGACTCTGGGAGGGCCCAAGATGGCAGAGGGGGGGAGGGCTGGGCAGGCGCAGGTGTCCCCGTCCCCGGACCCAGGGGGACAGAGCTGCACCACGAGTAAGCGCTTGGGCTCTAACCTCAGACCCAGTTTAATTCGCCCTCTGCCTTTGCCAGACCCAGGCTCTAAGCCCCGTTTCCTTACCTGCCGGAGGTCACCGTAAGGATTTTATTTAGGAATACCATTACCGGTGTTCCTCCATTCCCTCAGCACAGCGAGCATCCCTGCAGAGAGGTCAGCGCTGTTTTCGGGATTAATATTGTGTCTGGGTCCCCTTGTTTTCCAGAGAATCTCTTGAGTCCTGGGGTGGGTTGGGGTCCGAGGCAGGAAGGGAAGGGACTTCAGAGGGTGCACCTCAGGGCTCACGGAGAGTCTCATGTTAGCAGTGTGTGACTCTTGCAGGGAAGACCCCCGAGGGGGATCTTACTGCCACCCCCGGTATCACTGCTCGACAAAACGGTCCCGGAGAGGAATGGCTTTGACGCTGTCCTTCAGAGCTTATAAGTCATGAGGCGTTGAAATGGGGGGGGGAAAGAAGACAACAAGCGAGCACAGTAGGTGTTGATGACTCTGCACAAGTCACTGGGCCTTGGCATCCTGTCCGTGAGTGAAACACCAAGCTTCCGCGAGGTCCGCCGGCCTTCACCCAAAAACCTTCTGTCTGTCTGTGTCTCTCTGTCTCGCTCCCTCTCAGGGCTAAGATGAGCAGCAAATATGAAAATGTTCATGAACATGATCTGAAATCTCTAAAAGGCTAAGCGAATATCAAGCACTCACGACTAATAATGTTTCTATAACTGCCCTTCACGGAGAGTTCGCCGCCACCAGTCACTGTCCCCACCGGCGGATGTAGCCTCTCAGTTACTCCTCACAACGGTCTTGGAAAAGGCAGACCCGTATTTTCCCAGCGGCTCAGGGACCCCTGATGTCACCACGCCATTCATTATGAGCTTTCCCACGTCTCGGTCTGGCTGTCCGTACCCCAGCGGGTCACCGAGCCGTGAATCCAGCCACTGCAGCTCTCTCCACGGCTGGCTTGGGTCACTCCCCGAGGCCTGGCTGGTCTCAGACCTTGGGGACAAGGGGCCACTGATGCCATCCAAGGAGCCAAGTGGCTACGAAGCCGGCCGGGGATATAAAGGAGGCCGACCCCGCAGTAAGTGTCTTCTCTCCGGCAAAGAGATCACATTCGTCCTGAAATCCGGACACACGGCTCGAGGCCCAGTACAACACGCAGGAGCCCACGCCGGCCGTGGGGATTCCCAGTCCGTGCTACCTCCTTTCTAGTCCGCCCCACGCCCGACACTGGGCTTCTGAGGACGGTTTCATCCGGGGGACATCGGGGGGCTCTGACCCCATACTGCCGCAGCCCCATTTCCCCCGAAGAGTCCATCCAGACGAGCGGGAGCCGGGTGTCCCCGCGACGCCGGTGTGGACGTGGAAGCCGCTGGGCTCCCGGGGCCGGACGTCCAGGCCCTGCTCGGCGCCTCACCTGGTCGGTGTGTCAAGCTCCTCAGGAAACGGAAGCATTAAATACGGCTCTTCCCTCTCAGCCACCTGCTAGCTGATGAGTGACATCATTTAACACTGTTTTGAAAAGAGAGATTTCAAGTTGTTTTGAAAACTGAAGGAAAAATACAAATGTTTGAGTGTTAAACATTTTGCCCAAATACTAAAATGTTAATGTCTTTTTATTATGACAGTTTCACAGGAAAGTGAGCTTCAGCATGCTTGTGGTTGTCAATGAAAATCTTAGCGCTCGGTTTGGTAAACATTATGGCAGTAGAGAGGCGCTTAAAAATAAAGTTTAAGGAAAAAAGAATGAGAGGTGTTCAATTTTCTTCAGATTTCCCCAAATTCACTCAACACTTTACTTTCTTTATTTTAGTCCTTTAACCAAAGTTTTAAAAAAGAGAATTCAAATTCTATCCATATGCCTTCTGTAATTATTACTTATTTCCAATGATCAAAATATGTGATTTCAAAAAATACAAGATTTCAGTAAAAAATTTGGAAAATGGAAAGGTATAAAGAATATAATGAAAATCACCCCAAACACCAAACCTTAGGAATAATCATATCCATATCCATATTATTCTGAAGCATATACATGATATTCCAAATATTTAAAAACAAAATTTGGTCAATGCTTTAATTAGAAGGTTGTATTCTGATTTTGTCTTTTCATATAATTTTTGAAGTAGGGGGTCCATTCCTTTTATTTTTCTTTGTTATATGAGCATATACATTCTTTTTAAGAAAAATAAAAATATAGAAGGGAGATGACTATTACCATCTTTTTAGTTTTTGTTTCCATTTGATGTAATTTTGTAATAATACTATTATATAACTCTTGTGAATAATAATGTATATGATTATCAATATTAGCTTTATAATGTTCTACTGTTAAATGACATATTTAACAAATATACTTATCAGACACCTAGGATTGTTAGTTTTGTATGATTTATAATGAAGTTACAAACACAACTTATGGCTAAGCATTCACAGATACTCCTAATTATTTCTTTCTGAAGTGATATGTTAGAAGTAGAATTTCAATGTCCAGGAATGAAAACACATTTCTGTCATGCTCAGCAGATACTCTATCATATGGCTGCATCATAATTTGTTTAACCCCTTTTCCATCTTTTGACATTTAATGCACCACAATGGGTAACCTGGCACCAAACGTTTGTGCTGATTGTAGATGGTTAGGATAGCTTCCTGGAAGGGGATTATGGGGCCAGAGAAGGCGAGGAAGTCAAAAGTTAAAATGGGAATTGTCAGAATGCTTACCTGTAGAATCTGGGTCTGATAAAGTAGAAATAAATTATCTCAGTATTTTCAATTTTTTTTTTCCATTTCAGTGAGAAGTACTAGCTATCAAAGAGACCTAGTAGTAATCCTAATAACTGTGAGATGGGATGAACAGTTGGAAAGTACCTGATTAGACAATGCATGGGTGAGCTGGCCATACAGAGGTCTGCAGGCGGGAGAAGAGAGAAAAATGGGCACATGTTGGAAGAGGATGAACTGATAAAAGAAGCAGCCCCACTCAGACTCTTCGGCTAGCTGTCATGGTGATCAGTCTTCATTGGAACCCAGGCCACTGGTGTCAGCATCTTTAGATAATGCTCTCATCGGAGCTACGCACAAAGTCACTTTTGCAAGGCAAGGTCACAATTTGGGTGCAGAGCAAGCAGAAGCAAAACGAAGGCTTCTGTATCAGCACAGAGTGCCCAGACCATTCGCAATGGACCTTGTGACTCTTGTTTACGTCCTTCCTTTATGTCATTCAATCACGTGGCCTACTTGACTGAGAGTGTGGACATTCAGTGGAATAAGGCAGGGCATTTGCATGGCAGTAATGACATCATACTAGAAGTGTGGTATCTTAGTACATGATAGTCAACAAAGTAATGAGATAATGAGAAAATAAAACGTGCTCATTTTCTGGCTCTTTGGCTCTCTTCTCTTTCTCACCCCAGGCAGAGTACCCTCAACACAGGTCAATCAAGTGTAGGACCAGTGCGCGTGGCAGGCACTGCTCCAGGATGTGACTAGGATTTGAAGATACTGAGAACCAAAGGCAAGGTGCTTGACCTCAAGAAGCTCACCATTTAGTAGAGAGATGGACGTGTAACTGGTAGTGGCTCTATCATGTAACAGGTAGAGTGGAGGTGTGTATATGGCGTTGCAGCTACTTTTTTGACTCCATACTCTTATAGACACCTGAAAAATCACATGTAAGGGGCAAACAAGAGAGAAAATAAGAGGCTAGCATAGAGTTTTAAACTCTTCACAGGTAAGGACAGACCCTGTTCCAGCCTTTCTCCACTGTGTGCATGGTGGGGCCAGGGGTCATGCAATAGGGCAAAGGAACTCCATCCTTGCCCGGAGAGCATCACTGTGGCAGAAGCATCACGTCCCGCCCTTGTCACCGCATCTCACTGTCCACAATTACTCATCATCTCTACCTAGACAGCCCTGGAGAAGACCATCAATTGCCGATGCAATTCAGCAGATACACTTCATAAATTTTAATTACATTCCCACTGAAAATGAATGGTCAGAAAATATAAAACATCTGCCATCCAGATCATTTACATTTTTCTTACAATAAATCATCAACAACATCCAAAACCATGGCTTAAATCATGTGAGTGTGGTAGGTCAAGAAGATGGGACGCCATCCATCGTGGGATACTGTTTGGATCCCAGCCCTTCTCCCGGGTGTGGGAAGCAGGACAAGGAGACAGGGGTGCCACCCAGCGACTCTCTAGGTGTGGTGGAGAGCATTCTGGCCTGGTCCCCATAACTGTAAGTTCCCAAGTCTTATCTAGAACCTGCTAATTGATCTATTTACTACTATTTTGTCTGTAGTAAAAACAGGAGCTTGTGTAAGTAAAGGAGTATTTGGCCAATTATAACTGGGAAAGCAGGCGTTTATCACTCAAGTGGCTTGTTTATCTACCCCGCAGGTAGTAGGAAGAGGCAGCTTCATTTTCAGAAATCAATTTTTATTAACATTATATTCATAAAACTCCCATTTGCCTCTAAGCATCTTCCATGTCGTAAAGCACGCGGTGGGGCAGCCCCATAGTGATGGGCCTTCTCGGCAATCCCCCGGCAGGCAGGGGCTCCATGGCTAATGGGAGACTTTTAGGGAAAGGGGCTCCACGAAGGTGTCCTAATTACCCCAGCCTCAGACAGAAAGTGGCCTAAAATGGAACTCCTGTGGAAGCAGATTAAGTGATGGAAGGGAAGGTCTGAGGCATCACCAAAGCCTTTCTCATTCATTTGTGAATTTTCTTTCTTACATCTGGCTTCTAAGCACTTTCTCCCCTCAGAATAAGAGCAGTGATGGGGAACGCTCATTCTCCTTTTAGTAGGGAAGACATTCCCTGGCTCTGGGGGAAAGCCCCCCACCCCGTAGTATCAGTGCAGGTGTGTACACCGGGAGGAAAATGGATGTTGAGCCAGGGGTGGTTTTAAAGTTTGAGTCGGATGTGTGCACGTCGCTGGTACTAAATCCAGCAAGAATCAGGGTGACCACTTCCTTTTTTTTTTGTTTTGTTTTCAAATTATTTTTGTTAACATATAATGTATTATTAGCCCCAGGGGTACAGGTCTGTGAATGGTCAGGCTTACACACTTCACAAAACTCACCATAGTACATACCTTCCCCAAAGTCCATCACCCAGCCACCCTATCCCTCCCCGCCCAGCAACCCTCAGTTTGTTTTGTGAGATTAAGAGTCTCTTATGGTTTTTCTCCCTCCCAATCCCATCTTGTTTCATTTTTCCCTCCCCTACCCCCAAATCCCCGACCCTGCCTCTCAAATTCCTGATATCTGGGAGATCATGTGATCCAAAGGGGTACGTGCACCCGAATGTTCATAGCAACAATGTCCACAATAGCCAAACCATGGAAAGAACTTAGATGTCCATCAACAGATGAATGGATAAAGAAGATGTGGTATATATATATACAATGGAATACTATGCAGCCATCAAAAGAAATGAAATCTTGCCATTTGCGATGATGTGGATGGAACTAGAGGGTATTATGCTGAGCGAAATAAGTAGTCTGAGAAAGACCATTACCTTTTTATGAGTAGGAGAGATGCTGGAATTTAATTCAGTGTCTTTTACTTTGCAGCTGACGACATGAGGCCACAGAGCTACAGTGACCTGTCCTTTCACGCCACAGTAGGTAGGGTCCATCTTCAGGCTCTGGGTCTCCCAGTAGCTGATGGAGTACGTATCTGCTCGTGTTCCCCTTCTGTGCTTACTGAGCAACGCTATAGGCTCTTCTGACTTAAACAGATATCTTTAAAACAAAGCATTCATTTGCGGTGCAAAAGCTTTTTATCTGGATGAAGTCCCAAGAGTTGGTTTCTGCTTTTGTTTCCCTTTCCTCTGGAGACGTGTCCAGCAAGAAGGATTTTGATGGACTCCTGTCTCACATTTAGGTCTTTCATGCATTTGGAATTTATTTTTGTGGATAGTGTAAGGAAATCATCCAGTTTCATTCTTCTGCTTGTGGCTGCCTAGTGGCATATGAACGTGGTGGAATATTACTCAGCCATCAAAAGAATGATATCTCGCCATTCGCATGACGTGGGTGGAACCAAAGGGCAGGATGCTAAGTGAAATAAATCAGTCAGAGAAAGACAATTATCATATGATCCCACTCATGTGTAGAATTTAAGAAACAAGACAGATGAACATAGGGGAAGGGAAGGAAAAATAAAATAAGGCGAAAATTGAGAGGGAGACAAACCATAAGAGATGTTTAACTCTAGGAAACAAAGTGAGGGTTGCTGGAGGGAGGGGGGTGGGGGATGGGGTAACTGGGGGATGGGCATTAAGGAGGACATGTGATGGACTGAGCACTGGGTGCTGCATACAACTGATGAATCAATCACTAGATTCTACCTCTGAAATTGATAATAACAGTAATACCCAGAGACGTCACATGTGTATGGTACAGAATTGACCTGGGAGGTAGAGAGAGAATGGGGTAAAGTACGGCTCCCTTCTCAGTGAGGCGACTCCGACCCAGTGTCTGGAATAGCGGATGAGAGCGTGATGTGACCTGTGAGGATGACAAAGGCAGTGACACTGGTGAGCCGTGTTCTAGGTGCGGGGTCCCAGCTAGCGGTGGGAAAGACTGCACACCTGCTGTGTGTGCTCCTCCTCAGCCTCCCAGATGGGCCCCTCTGGCCTGGACGCAACCTGAGAATGCTACCCACATGCATCTTTTCACTGTTGCATCGGCCACGTTGACCAGGAACTCCAAAACTGAACACACAATTTAACTCTCTCCTTGTCTCTTTAAAACATCTCTGCATCCAGATTCTGGCTACAGTGTCTTCTTCTGCCTGGTGCGTCTCCTTGCATGTGGGCTCGGGACACCCGGGCAGGGAGAAGGCTCTTGCCCAGGCTCCGTCTAGGTGTGCCTGGGACATGCTCGACACAGCGCCTTCCTTCGGGGTCTGCTTGGAACCCCAAACTGACTCTGACCTGGCATTTAACAGCTTGCTTTTGCATTTCTCACTAAAGTAAGCTGGGATGCCTTGTGATTTCAAACAACACACATGACTTACTATACATGAACACTTGATAAATTCATTAGACGGTATCACTCAAAGTAAGCAGACACTTTTCTCTCTAGTGCAGTAATTGTTTTGGTAGACCTTTTTTCTTAGAAAAAATCTTAAAGTTTACTGACTTTTTTTTTTTTTCCCCTTGGTCTATTCTATTTTGAGTGAGGATGTTCTGGCTGACTAACATTCTCTTTTCAGATTCAATTGGATATGGTTCTCCACTGTTTCTTGGCTTTAATTATAGTGGAATGTGCCTGCCGGTTGTCCCACAGCTGCCACGTCCTTGTGAAGGGTAGCTGCTTTTGCAAGTCTGCCGCTGGATAGCCTCAGTAAAAGTGGACTAGAGGCTGCCATATTTGTCTAGACAATTAAAAATGAGATGCGGTAAAAAAAAAATGGGTCTGAATTTCAGATGGGCGCTTTCTCTCCTGCCTCGATGTGACTTGAAAGGATGCAGCTGGTTTGGCATTAGCATATTTCTGCTTCTCAGGGGGAAGAATTGTTTTCATCGTAACCATTTCTGACAGGTCTAGAATCCTCTAGAAGACTGAGAATCCTCTCTCCCTAGCAGGCAAATATTCCACGCACCTGTAGAATTTAATATCGGAGGTGGATATTATTTTCCTTTCTCTTCAGTTTGGTCGAAGCCTCGGGCGGGGTAGAATTATGAATCCTTAAATCTTTCTCATAATTTTCTAAAATCAAAATTAAAAAAAACCCTAAAAATATTTATAGAATAAGTTTTTCCACATTTTTTACCTTCTCTCAAAACTTCAGTTTTGAGAACTCCTGAAGCAAATCTACTTAATTTCAACATGCACAAAAGACTAAACTTTTAAACCTCTCTAAGAAAACGAGATAAATTTTGGCTAAAGATTAAACATTAACCATGAAAACTTTTCTTGGTCTAGCATTCAATGAGAAAAGGTCTTAGGAGAAACTTGAAAGAAAAACAATGAAGTTAACGAGAAGGAAAGTGATATGTACAGACTGGGAATAGTCTAGCCCTGGGGATCAGGGAGCCCCTTGCCCTCATGAGCGCTCCACAGACTTGGCATCCAGCCGGAGGCTAGTTCCGAGTTTGTGCTGAATTCAGGGTTTACAAAGACAAGCATGGCCACCCAAATGCAGTCAATCACAAACAACCCACGCGGCTAGCTTTATGCCTACCATTACATCAAAACAGAACTTATGCAGGAATATGGGTGAGACTGTCTCCCATGTTGGGAAGTACCAGTCTGGGAGGCCTGTCATCCCATCGGTAAGCTCATTCAAGGACCAAGAATTGGATCAGAGAAGAGTAGGACCAAACATGTAGGTTGTTATTTTAAAACATAGTAAAAACTCATTATGTGGTTTTCTAAGAATTGCTGACAAATGTGCTTAGTAGAACAATAAAGGAAGAAAAGTTAATAAAGAAGGTGAGATTTACTTACATTTTAATAACAAAATAATAATTACACTATGACCAATGAATACAGTTATCCGTATAGGTGCTCCTTACACCGGGATCTACAGGACCTTTGTGAAGACCACACAGCAATGGGAGCCCCACCCTTTCTGTGTCAGACCACCCACATCCTCGGGTGGAGTTCTGATGCCTTCAAATAAAATGTAACTGTGTGGACAGATTAAAAGGAATTTACCCCTGAGATGGCGTCCTACCTCATGTGTTGACAACCAAAAATCCCCGTTTACTCTTCTATTTCTTCTGACCATATAGTTCTGTGCTTATCAGATCCCAGAAATTCCCTAATGTCCCTAATGTCTTAACGATGACTTTTTTTAAAAGAATGAACCGAAGACATTGGGAATTGTCTCTGCTATCCTTGGGTCAGCCTGCTTTATCATGTGTTTTTTCTCTTATTTTTCAACTACCTGTACAATTTCCAGCCGAGCCCCCGAGGTGTTGGTCTAGTGACTCAGCTGCTTTTCTGTAGGAATCTCTCTCCCTCACTTTGCTAATGCTGTGTTCTGATCACAAACATCAGCCAGCTTTGTGACACAGCCTCACAGACTTTGCTCAGCTTTCCTTAGACACAACTTGTTTCCCTGAATTTTGTATGCTTTACAGATTTTCAACATTAGTGAAGCTTTCTTCTGCCAGGTTGCATCTGTGTATGGAGCAGAGGGGCTGGTTTTGGAAGACTTATGTATTCCAACACTGGGCTGGGGAGACACAAGCCACTGTTCTGGTTTTCACTGAATCCATGTCTCCTACTGGAAATGGGGTCCTTTAGACTGAGTTTTTTACCAGTGGGAAAAATGAACATCTCCTAACATGTAACCCACCCCAATAATGTGACCTTGGCACTGATTATTTCCAATTATTCAGTCAGTTTATTTTTTCCTGACATCGCGAGCTACGTGCTTCTTACACATTCCTGCCGAGCAGCAAATGCACTGCCTTTTCTGGTTATTGCTTTAAATCATAATGAAGACCATAGCAATGTATCCGCATTTAGCCACGGAGTGGTGAGTTCATCCCATTATCTGAGCCCAGTCCATTCTGGAGGAAAAGGTTTCTCATTTTCAAGAAACCACTTTGGTGTATCCCACTGGTCTCAGCTCTAGATGCCCTTAGAGCTGTTCCTAGTTTGGACAAATATTTGGGAATAGGCATCTTCCCTCTCCCTAGCCTCTGCCCCTATTTATCCAACTTTCTGGTGCTTCCAAATATAAATGAGTTAAGAAAGGAAACACAAAAACAAAAGACCCAGAAGACAAAAAAAAATAAATAAACGACTTCTACCCATCACATCAATTAATTTTGTTTTGTGTGAATGATTAACTTTCTAAAAAAGATTTTATTTATTTATTTGACAGAGAGAGACACAGTGAGAGATGGAATGCAAGCAGGGGGAATGGGAGAGGGAGAAGCAGGTTTTCTGATGAGCAGGGAGCCTGATGCGGGGCTGGCCCAAGACCTTGGGATCATGACCTGAGCTAAAGGCAGGCATTTAACAACTGAGCCACCCAGGTGCCCCTGTCAATGATTAACTTTATATTATCCAACAAATCTGTGAAGATAATACACAAATACATAAACACATGGATATTCCTGGGTTTTAGGGAAATTCATAGCTAGCCAATTTAAAACTGGCATCTCAGGCTCAAGGATACCTCAGTAAATGATTTGCTATGTTCTTTTAAAAAATTTGAAGAGATGTGTGCATTATGTGTGCAATGTCTGCTTGGAGTGGTTTCTCACCTTTTTTTCTTCTCAGTCTCTTGTGAATCACAAGTAACAAAGATGGCGGCCATATGCATTGCCCGGTCATCTTGCTTGGAGTACATGCTTGCCAACAGCCAGGTGAGTCAGTGTTCGTTAACCTCAGTGTATTTTGGGCCTGATGAAACAGGCTAATCAGGCATATGCTGAACAATTGTTAATTCTGAGTAAGAGCCCTGCCATTTTGTGAATTCATAAGAAATAAAGAGATGTACAGTTAGGCTGAGGACGTATCTCTTTTCTAAGAAGATTTATTTATTTATTTATTTATTTATTTGAGGGAGAGGGAGAGAGACTATGTGTGTGAGCAGGGGGGTAGGGGCAGAAGGAGAGGGAAAGAGAATCTCCAGCAGACTCTTGGCCAATACAGAGCCCAATGTGGCTTTCTGTGCATGCTTCACACTGTAATTTACTACTGGTCATCACACAGCTGATGCTCTAGAAGGCAAGCACTGATGTGAGAGACTGCCCCATGGGGTCCTGCTGCCCAGACCGCCCCGTGTGCCTGCTGGGCGTCTTCCCATGACCCGGCCCAGTCTACCCTCTCCAGTGCTCCCTCCTGAGCTTTTTGCCCTTTTCTCATTTGAGCTTATTCAAAACATTTCTACCAAGATTTTTTCTTCTAATTTTGATTTGATGAAATCAAATACTTTTTTACTATTTTGCCTGCAATATTCTTTTTCTTACATGATTTGCATTTTAAATTCTTTCCCTTTTGCTGTCTCTCCTGACGTTTCTTATACCATGACCTTGTTCTCTCTCATAGCATATTCACATTCTGCTGGATTGGCTCTATCAGGTTTTATGACACAAAGTCAAGCTCCAGGTATCTCAGATGGTACAAGCTTGTTATAAAGACACCAAAGGAAAGAGTGACCATATAATATATTGTCCTTGCCCAAATCAGGGCTCTCTGAGAGTAAAAAGAGGGCAAGGTTGTGTGGAGCTCAAGCTTCTCCGATTTTACTTCTTCACTCCCTGGTATTTTCTCTTCTCCACGTGATCTGAGACGACTCATGGTCACATCCAGTTTCTTGCCAGTGGGAAGGGGGATGGGTAGGTGTGAGCACATTCCATTTCCCAATGTGTCCTCTACCATTTGTGTCCCTTCCACTCATATCACTTGACTTCCACTCATACCTTGTAGGCCAGAATGTAGCCATCCGCCTTCTACTAGCTTCAAGGAAGCCTAGGAATTGTAGTTCCTCCTCTGAGAAACCAAATGTCTCTAATTCCATTAATAAGAGGAAGGAGGAGCCAATAGGCACTTGGGTCAATATGTGGTTTCTGCCACATTGAGCAGTATGATGCTGGAGGATGTACTCCTCTTGAGACAGGAAATTTTTGCTGTTGTTCCCCCTTGGTAACTAAGATCTGTGTTTTGTGGTCTTCAGCTGACCATACTGTGAAATATACCAGGTAGCATCTACAAGAGCATTGCTGTTTTAATGCAGGTTCTCATTAAGAATCACACAAATCTCTCTCTAATTGTGAAAGTATTATTTTAGTAAACTACATGAAAAGCTTTTTTATTCATTCATTTCCTTACCATGACATTTTATTTAACTTAACCCCAAAATCTCAAAGTGTTTTCAAGAGTCTAAAACTTTCCGAGGCTCT
This sequence comes from Taxidea taxus jeffersonii, assembly GCA_003697995.1. Classification (NCBI taxonomy): domain Eukaryota; kingdom Metazoa; phylum Chordata; class Mammalia; order Carnivora; family Mustelidae; genus Taxidea; species Taxidea taxus. Next base: position 42,865 of record ML105871.1, on the reverse strand, counting down.
TTTCATTTCGTACACCCTGCATTATAACGTATAGCTGAAATCCCCCTTTTTCAAAGTCTAAAAATCTGAATTTATCTTTTTTTCACCTTTCTAAACATTCCATCATACCAAGGAGATGATGATGCTCATTATGGTCATTAAGATTCTCATGCAATTAAGTTGTATTCGGGTTAAGTGATGGGGTGTGATCCCTTCTCGGAATGGGACAATTTGCCATAGGCCCACAACTTCCACATCCTCATTTATTTGCAAGGCTGTTTTAGGACATGCGTTCTTGACCCTGAATGAAGTACATCTTCCAACTTTGAGCAAGTCATTGCATTAAGGCTCTCAGATTATAACATCCATCTTAAAAAATCCCTCGCCATTGTCCCCAGGAAAGTCTCTGGAAGTGCTTCTGTGCTTTGTTTGCGGTCACTTAGATAATAGGAGAGCTCCCCCTGCCGATTGACATCGGGGAATTGTGGAGGAGGGGCCAACTGGAGGCCCTGAGCTCTTCATCACTTCACTAATGCTCAAGCAAAGACCTAGATGAAAATCAAAAGAAGCCTGTTTGACATTGGCTTTTGAAATACTTAAAAACATCAGCGTTTGTCAGGTAGAAAGATTTTCATTTCAAAGTTCTAGCAGGTTATTATTATTCCAAGCAATGGAGAGTTAAAAAAGGTTGAACAACTATAATAATGACGGTGGGGAAGGATCAGGTTTTATTGTTTGTTTGCATGAAACTATCTCACTTAGCTTTGTTTGGGGTACGTCGAAGAGATGTTGGCTAATTAGACCATGCAAATCACTTTGTCTTCTGAAAATTAATTAAGCTCTCATAGCCTTCCCAGGTTACAGGGCCAGGCTCACATCCCACACAGTTCCTCTGGAGTTACGTAGGAGGTGAGCCTGTCTCGGGCTGAACTGTCAGGTGATCCCATCATGGAAAGAATGGAATTCAGTAATGTGGCGTTTAAAAGCTTGTTCAAGTTGTAAAGTGTTGGATTCTATTTTTATTAAATCACTTAAACTTTCAACATAGTGAAAAAGATTTATTTAACATACATTTCACAAGCCATTTTGAATGCATACTTTTGGGGGAAAAATACAGCAGAGGACGTTTTTAAAACTGAAGTTATTGTCCTGAAGGGAGAAGACAAATGAGTTAACTATTGAAGTCCTATTGTTCCATCAGACGGCCCATAAGATTTCGTATTTGTCATGTTCTGAGGAAGACGTGTCCTTCGGATATGTAGATGTAAATTCTCTCTGTTACTCGGGAATGTTGCACATGATCTACATAAAGTTGTAGACTGCAGAAAAATGCGTTATTGTAAGGACCCCCGAGGAGAGAAACTAAAGAAGCATCTGGAGAAGTATGTAATGTGGTGAGCTGGGTAAAAATGCCAGATCTAGGGGCGCCTGGGTGGCTCAGTGGGTTAAGCCTCTGCCTTCAGCCCAGGTCATGATCCCAGGGTCCTGGGATCAAGCCCCACATCGGGCTCTCTGCTCGGCGAGGAGCCTGCTTCCCCCTCTCTTGCTCTGCCTGCCTCTCTGCCTGCTTGTGATCTCTCTTTCTGTCAAATAAATAAATAAAACCTTTAAAAAAATGCCAGATCTATGTGAAGAAAGGTTGTTTTTAGTAATCTTTTGTGTCTGAATTTTTTTTTGAGATACGATATTTATTGAGATGTGATTCATGTGCCATAAAATTCTCCCACTTAAGATATACCGTTCGGTGTGCTTCCTTTATTTACAGAATTGTGTCACGATCACCACAATCTAATTTTAGAAAATTTCGTCTTCTCCAGAAGAAACTCTGTACCCATTAGGGGTCACACCCTTTGTCCTGTCACTCCCCCAAACCTCCTCGCCAGCCCCAGCCAGATATTGACCTACTTCTGTCTCTGTGGATTCACCTATACTGGGTATTTCATATAAATGGAATAATATAATATTTGAACTTTGGTAACTGGTTTCTTTTCATGACTTACTATTTGTTTGTCTTTGTAGTACATACACCTACTTCATTCCTTCTTCTTCTTCTTCTTCTTTTTTTTTGTATTGCTGAATAGTATTCCATTGTATGGACATACCACATTTGCTTATGCATCTAATGGTTAATGGATATTTGGGTTGTGTCCACTTTTTGGCTATAATGAATTAACTATTAGGAACATTCATTCTGAGTCTTTGCACCGACATGTGCTCTCATTTTCCTTGGGTAGTTACTAGGAGTGGAAGTGCTGGCATATATGGTGCCTCTATATTTTATTTTATTAATTATTTTATTTATTTATTTGACAGGCAGAGATCATAAGCAGGCACAGAGGCAGAGAGAGAGAGGAGGAAGCAGGCTCCCTGCTGAGCAGAGAGCCTTATGCGGGACTCGATCCCAGGACCCTGGGATCATGACCAGAGCTGAAAGCAGAGGCTTTAACCCACTGAACCACCCAGGTGCCCTGTCTCTATATTTTACATTGTGAGCTACAGTCAAACTGTTTCCCAGTGACTCTGCTCACCAGCAAGGTGGGTTCTAATTTCTCCACATCCTTGCCAACATTTGTTACTGGGTTTTTTTTTTTTTTTAAATTACAGTCTGTCTAATGGATGCATGCACGTGTTTTATTGTGGTTTTGATTTATATTTCTCTACTAGGTAATGACATTGAATATCTTCTCATGTCCTTTTTCATCACTTTTATATCTTTGGAGACATGTCTGTTCAAAACCTTTGCCCATTTTATATTTGGGTTATTCTTTTTTAAAAAATTAACTGAAGTATAGTTGACATACAATATTGTATTAATTTCAGGCATACAATACACTGATTCAGCATTCATATACATTCATAAATATTCATCACGATAAGCACAGTCACCATCACCATGTTTAGCTTATTATTACTACATTTTAAGAGTTTTTAAAAAAATATATTCTGAATATAATGAAATTAAAACAGTAAATCAATAGAGAAAATTAAAAAAAAACCTGGTTCTTTGAAAAGATAAATGAAATTGATAAGCTTCTAGTTAACTAAGAAAGAGAGGGCATAAATTACTAATATCAGAAACGAGAGGACATCACTTCAGATTCTGTGGACATTAAAGAGATAAGAAAGGGACACTATGATCTCCCCCCACAAATTTGGTAACCTAGATGAAACAGACCAATTCCTTGCATAACAGATTGTGCCAAAACTCACATGAGGAAAAATATGCCATCTGAATAGGTCTACACATATTAAGCAAATTGGATCAATAATTATGCAAAAGCAAAAGTAAAAGAAAAAAGCACCAGGCTAAGATGAGTGCACTGGTAATTTCTACCATTTCTATTTAAGGAAGAAATTATACCAATTCTGTGCAGCTTCTTTCAGAAGAAAGAAGCAGAGGGAATACTTCCTAATTCATTCTAGGAGATGCACATTATCCTAACATCAAAATCGGACAAAGACATTACAAGAAAAGAAAATAACAGACCAATATGTCTTAGGAGCATAGATGCAAAAATCCACCCCCCAAATATTAGCCAGCCAAATGCAACTAGGAATAAAAAGAATTATGCACCATGATCGAATGGGGTTTACTGCAGGTATTCAAGACTAGTTCAACGCTAAAAAGCCAAGTAATGTAATCATCATATCAGCAGTAAATAAGAAAACTCACATGCTCATATCATACAATAGATGCAGAAAAAACATTTGACAAAAATCCAACACCCAGTCATGATTAAAAGCCCTGCAGACTAACAACATGGAAGCTCACTCAGTTTGACAAGGGACATTAACAAAATCCTGCTGCTACATTCATATTTAATGGTAATTTCCTAGAAGTTTGTTTGTTTGTTTGGTTGGTTTTTTGCTACAATCAGGAGCAAGGCAAGGATTCCCCTCTTACCACTCCATTTCAACACTGGGCTTGGAATTCCTAGCTATATAATATGGTAAGAGAAGGAAATAAATGATATACAGATTGGGAAGGGAGAAAAAAACCTATTTTGGTTCAAAGGTGACATGATCATCTGTGTAATAGATCGGAAGGCGTAAATAAGAAAACTGGAACTAATAAGCAATTATAACACGGTTCCAGGATACAAGGGTAATATACAACATTAACTTGTTTTCCAGTATTACCAGTGACGAAGAAGTGAAATTTGAAACTTGAAACACAAAACCACGCACACTAGCATCGCCTCAGAATGATTTAAATCTAACAAAATATGTAAAAAACCTACACAAAAAAACTGCAAAACTTGAAACAAATAAAGAATTAAATAGTCTATAATTATAGATAAGAAGAATCAATATTGTTAAAATGTCAGTTCTTCCCAAGTTGATCTATAGATTAAAAGCAATCCCAATCCAAAATTCCAGCAAATTATTTTGTGGATATTGACAAAGTGACTTTTAAGTTTACATGGAGAGGGAGGAGACACAGAACAACCAAAGCATTATTGAAGGAGTAGAACAAAGTTGGAAGATTGACACAACCTGACTTCAAGGCTTGGTGTAAAGCTACAGTAATCAAGGCAGCCTCGTGTGGGTGGAAGAGCAGACAGATGGATCGATGGAAGAGGACAGCGAGCCTAGAGATATGTCAACTCATTTTGATGAAGGAACACAGGTAACACCATGAAGACAGGATAGTTTTCTCAACAAATCGACCTGGGACTGGGCATCAGCATGCAAAAAAGAAAAAAAAAATCTACACAAGACCTTGTACTAACCCCCAAAATGAGCTCAAAATGGATCATAGACTTAAATGGAAGTTGAAAAACTGTAACGCTCCTGGAAGGATCAGCAGGAGAAAACCTGGATAACCACGGGTGATGGGTGATGGGTGATGACTTTTTAGACACAACACCAGAGGTACAACTCATGAAAGGAAGAACGGATATGCTGGACTTCACTGAAATGAAAAACTTAGAGAAACATATTTATAAGTGACAAATCTGATGAATGACTATTATTCAAAATATGCAAAGAACTATTGAAACGCAAAATGTGAAAATAGACAACACAATTAAAAAATGAGCAAAAAATCTGAACAGTCACCTCACCAAAGAAGATATACACATGGCAAATAAGCATATTGGAATACGTTCTACACCATATGTTCTCAGGAGGCTGAAAATTAACGCAATGAGATATCTTACACCTGGTAGAATGGCCAACATCTGAAATGCTAATACCACTGCTGATATAGACTGGTAAGGACCACTACCACGACCACGACCACTACCACTATCTACCACTGGTAAGGACTTTGAGCATCTGAAAGTCTTATTCACTGTTGCCAAGGATACAGAATGCTACAGACACTATGGAAGACAACCTCGAATTTTTGTACAAAAATAAAAACAGTCTTACCAGACAACCCAGAAGTCAGGCTCTCTGGCATTTGCCCAAAGGATTTGAAAACTTACGTCCACACAAAAACCTTCACATAGAGATTTATAGGAACTTTATTCATAATTGCCAAAACTTGGAAGCAAGCAGGATGTCCTTCAGTAGGTGAATGGGCAAATAAACTGTGGTCCATCCAGCCCATGGAATATTATTCAGTGCTGAAAGGAAATGAGACATCAAGCCATGAAAAGACGTGGAGGAACCTTAAGTGGATATCGCTAAGTGAAAGGATCGAAAGTGAACAGGCTACATAATATATAATCCCCACCATGACATTCTGGAAGAGACAAAACTACGGAGACAGTAAAAGGATCAGTGGTTGTCAGGGGCCCGTGGGGAGTGAGGGATGAACAGGAGGGCACAGAGGATTTTTAGGGCGGTGAAATTACTCGGCATGATACTGTAATTGTGGGTATCTGTCATTATACCTTTGTCCAAACACCAAGAGTGAACCCCCCTGTAAGCCAGCTGTGGACTTTGGGTTATAATGATGTGTCAACATAGGTTCATTGATTGTTACAAATGTCCTGCTCTGCTGGGGGCTGGTGATACCTCGGGATGATACACCTGTGGACTGGGCAGGGACATCGGAGGGAAATCTCTGTACCTTCTGCTTAATTTTGGTGTGAACATAAAACTGCTCTAAGAAATAAAATTGATGAGAAAGAATTAAAGGCAAAACATGAGAGCTGGAAAAAATAGTGGTTTTGTACATCAAGTGCTTACAAGCGTGGTGAGCACCAAGTCTACCCTGGCAATTATTATTATGTCAGTCTCCTTCAGAATTCTGATGAAGCTGGACGTTGAGGCCAGTCCTGATGGCAGTTCATTTTCCCTATAACCCTGGGCAGAAGGAATTTGCACAAAGAATTAAGATGAAAAGTCTGATTTTGTAGCAATAAACCTCTTCTTTCTTCCTATATTTCCCCTCCATGTCCTTTCTCATAATATATCAACTTAGACATATTTTTTTTTCTGTTATCTTTCCTATTTAATCAACCATTTCCCTAGATTCAGCCCACTGGAAATCATTCCTATCAAAATTAATGACAATATATTTTAGCCATTTCAATGAACTCACATTTTTGTCTTTTTTTTTTCTTTTTGTCTGAGGATGTTAAAGCCTATATTAGCTATGTAATGGTGGACTGAAGTATCAGAAACTAATTTGCATTAATAAGGTCCCTGTGACAGAGTTGGGGTTGTTGACAAAATTTATGTTGGTTAGCATCATAGAAATCACAATACCCGCATTTACTTCCGTTCCCGTCATTACGGACAGTACTATTGCAGACATCTTGACAAACATTTCAGCCTTCGCCTTCGACAATGGGTACGAACCCATGGTAGCTGATAGGAATATTGAAGGTTTCCACTGATGCTGATAGCTTACAAACATGCGATTCCATGTTCATCCTGTCCTGAGAGGGGGCACAAGAACAGGGGAGGAGGCCAGTGTTGTCAGTTGCTATCAAGGGAGTCCGGGCATTCTGTGCCGCCACAGTGCCGATGCACATAAGTATGGGTTGAGTGGTCATGGGGGTGCCAAAAGTCCCATGAGTTGAAACCCAGAGGAATGCGGGATCCCAGCCCTCACCTGAGAGGGAGAAGTAGATGGCAGGCAGCCGGAGGAGAGAAGTGAGAGATGCCTGGGACTTCCCGCCCTTTCCTTGGGTGCTTGGGGTGCTGTGTTCCCTGCACACTCTCAGAGGTCCCTGTCCCGGCAGAAACCAACCAGGCAGCACCCCCTCAGCTAGCAATGTGGGACCCCTGCCAGCAAAGCCTCACACTGCAGACCTTCTGTGGGTGGGTGATGGACACATCACTTTGGCAAAGTCGAAGTTATTAATGTCTCTCAATCTCTTTTTTAGCTTTTATTTTCTGTCACTGTTGGTTTTTTCACTATGTGTTGATTTATACTTCATCATGGAGCTCCTAGTCGTTTAGGGCAAGAGAGACAGATGTGCGGATGAGGCATAAGCATTTCCAGTTAGTCATGATCGTGGTATGTGAGCCCTACACACTTCCCTCAACCTGCTCTTGCTGTCCTTAACAGCTACTTCTGAGTTTGGAGGCAGCTGGGTGGAAGACCTATCTCTTTAGAAGACTTTTCCTTGATGTTACATGAGCTGTACCTTCCTTTGCCCCTATCCTTCCTTTTTCGTCATTAGTCTTGTGATAACGTGTGTGTCTGTGTGTGTGTGTGTGTGTGTGTGAGAGAGAGAGAGAGAGAGAGAGAGAGAGAGAGAGAGAGACTTTGATGCATTCTGCTAGAAATGTGTCAAAGTTCCTGGTTTGCTAGTAAGATAGTATTCATGAAATCCCAACCCTGGGCTATAGCCAAAGGATGCTTAAATTGCTGGTTATTTCCTTATTGTGATAGTGACTCAGGAGACAATCTCAATGAGTAAGAATTTACTGATGTCACCTTTTGCATTTGGCCTCTTCCTTTCTTGTCCAGGTAAAAATGTATTTGGAATGGCTCTGTATAAACCATTGGTTAAAACAAGACACCAGATCTATTGCTTAAAATAAATTCAAAAGTATGTTTCTTAAATTGTTTAAGGAATACGTTTTCCTTTGACTCAACTTTAAATATGATGTACTTGAAATAAAATGGATTTCTTTCTATGGTATATGAATAGATTACAAATTCTTTGAAGAAAGGGACATGTCTGAATCACGACTTTGTCCCTAGTATCCAGCATAATACATGTGTAACAGTATTTGCTTAGTGATTTCTGAATGATTGCATTATTGTAGCTGTAAAACACAATTATGAACTGTGTAATTCTGCTGTATGCATCATTTTCCTGATAGCAAGGCTACAAACTGGTAAAACATCCATTTAAATTTAATCATTAAAAATCACAAATTTATGGAAAATTAAACTGATAAAATTTGGACAAAATGGTCCTTAGATCTCCTTAGAAAAAATGGTACTTATCTCGACAATAAGTGGATCTCAGTGTGGTCTACCATATCGAACTCACCTTCCCCACCTTACAGGGCTCCAGTTCTTTGCCATCTCTCTCTCTCTTTATCTACCTACTTGTCTATCTATCATCATCGTCATCATGTATCTCACCAGTCTATGACCTCAACATTACTTTGGTAGGGAAATTCTTTAGAATATTCTCTTGGAAAATTCTAGGATCATGACGTTTTAAAATGAGCATTCTGTAATCTCGCCGTAAGCAAGAGCCTTATGATGAGTCATATATTTTGAATAACAACAGACTGGAATTTCTAAGCCAGATATCAAGATATTTTTTAAGATGCATTTGTGTCTGTCTATAGATCATGTTTTCATTAGGCATAACCCTTAAGTTCCTGCTCAATTATTTTTGGCTTTTACTAGGCCTAATATAAGTCCAAAGGTATTCACATAGCTATCACTGAGAAAAATGTACCAAAAGAGAGAAAGACATGTTCCTTATTTGGGGATTCATTGTAACTAAACTGGTGGGGAAAGGTAGCTTGTGAGGGGAGCAGCAGGTGGGGTGAAAGATCGCTTTTTCATGAACACCTTACAATGACTTATTTTTTTACTTCCTTTTTTATTTATGTCAAGTAAATAAGTATATTATTTATGGGAAGTTATGGGGACAGGGTCAAGAATGTGTTCTATGACTTTTTAAAAATTATTTTAAGCATTTCTTTTGATGG